>JXSR01S004453.1:1940-14436 GCA_000969725.1 Ophiothrix spiculata
GTATCCGTGCACATCGTGCGCAATTACTCCACTAGAGGATTAATAGAGGAGGGGTCGCAGATACTCCACTAGTGGACTTCGTATATACATGCTGAGGACTTGGATTTGCCAACTGGCAGTCTTTCAAAGTTTACTATAAAGCTACAGAGGTGGGAGAATAGAAGGTAGTACCTTCTCCCCCCTCATTCTTTCTTTGCTTTGCTTTCTTTTCTTTTCTTTTTTCTCATGTTCTGTTCTTTACATTTCTTCTCCTCGGGCTTCTCCTTTTATTCCCCTTTTCCTGGACATTTCATTCTCGGTTTGGCAGTAGCGCCATCAGACTCGACCAGAAGAAGTGTTTAAAGCAATTAAAAATGCTGGATTATGATTCAACAGCAATAAAGCATTATAAATATTCAAATTCCCAAGAAAATAAGTTGATACCCGTTTTAACAAAATTTCGATGAATAATAGTCTATAAAAATCAGATCACTTCTGATAAAATTCTGTTCTTGAAAAATAAATAGGGAAATATATGAAATACTCTAGAAACAACTTGTTATCATTTCGCGAAATGCCGCAACACTGCCGGGATTTGCGAAATTCTGACAGCCCACGGAGTTAAATTTCAGAAGAAAAGAGGGATATTTCATGATCTATGCATTTTGAGATTATCAAATTATCTTGGAGGATAACAATATGGCACAGGGGTGCTAAGCTTTTGACGTTGTTAATGGTAAGTTGGTCACTACCAGTCTACGGCCGGACTACAACATGGTGGTACGGAAGTGTGTCATTTTTGTAAGCTTACAATTTACAATTCTGTCGGACGCAGTTGTTGAATTTGGTCCTTGGACCTTGTTATAGTGTTTTCATTTATTAAATTTCCCTGCGTGCTGCATCGTTTAACTCGAGCGTAACGCGCGCGATCGTCGGCGCTTCACAAGCACTGGAATTACGCCAATCACACGCTGTAAATACGTGCGACTTTCACGCAAACCATCGTAGCAACAAGCGTCGTTCTCCAAAAACCCCGCGAACGGAGAAATTTAATTATTGAAAATACTATACTGTGTGCGCGATGTCTATGGAGTGAACCAATATTTCCACAATATTTTATGTTTCCACTCTGATTCCTTAATATTTACTTACAATAAAGATGAAAGACACAGGGGCGTAGCTAGCCTAGGCTAGGGAGGGCATGACTCATGAGGGGTGGGGGGAGGGGGGGGGGGCAAGTTGCTCCGGGCGCCACCTCTAGGGCTAGGCCAGGGGCGCCAAATCGCCACTACATGAAAAATAATTGGACCAACAACAGGGGACATACTGCTGAAATTGCGCGCCCTAGTCTTCAAGATTTCAGTACTTTTTAAGCAAATATTACTGCTAAAAAACACTTTTTTTGCGTAATTTTAGCAGAAATATCCATTTTAGCCAAAAAAAGATCGAGTTTTTCAAAGCTGTTCTAAGGATATTTTTGGGGCATACCTTTTCTTCTTCTTCTGTTGTACTGGCCAATGTTCCCACGGGAACCAAGCGGTCAGTGCAAGCGTTATACCTATCGTTTAGTACCAAATGATGTTCAGGTGTAAACAGAGACATGATCAGACATCCAAATGACAACAGCAAATACAGACACCATGCCAAACTTCTCCTTTTTTTTACCACTTACCTATTCCACCAGACTTTATTCACAGCATCTATAGTATCCTAAGCTTTTGCATAAACATAATACACTGAAATGTTGAAAGTATATTCCTTGTACATTGGCAAAAATTTGAGTTTTCCATGACAACTCTTTTGAAAATTTGTAAAGCAGCATGATATGATCACTCCTCAAAATGGCCTCCCTATGTTTGGGTGACAGGCTATGTAGTACTGCACATGTGCAATGACAGCATTATGCAAATACTTGTGACATCATAGTAGTCATGTGATAGTGCAATATCCAATCAAAAAACATGTATTAGCACTGTTTAGGGCGCCTAAGACATTTATCAAAACAAAAATGGCGCAGGCAGGGAAGTCAAAATTTGGGACTAGGATTTTTAATATCAAAATTAGGTAAAAAAAAAATCAGTAAATTTTATCACTCCTAAGTCAAGTTTTTGGCAATTCGGTGTCGCTAGAATAGGGTATTCTGAAATCCATCCAATAAGAAACCATGAATGATGAACAATTTGCTGAAAGTGTGCCATAATGATAACTTGCTAGAATATTTATTTTTTTTGATCAGAATTGTTTTAAATTACCCTGTTTAAATTAACATGTGCACATGTGTAAAATTTGGTTAAAAAAATCCATCTGGTAATGGGTTAAGGGAGCTTGGTTTTATATTCCAAAATTGATTTTTCAGTTGCATCTAAACGATGCCCGCTTAAGAGGTTTAAATCTTAAATTTCAGCTGAATCGGTCTAATCATTTGATTTTATGAGTAATGAGTCTTTCTGTAACAAATTTGGTCAAAAAAGGGGGTCTTTCAGTAACAAAGTGCAAAAAATGGGGGTCATTGGGAAAACCCATAAAAAAGTAGAGTCTTTCCGGCTCATAATGGCCAAAAATTTGCACAAATTTCAACATATTTTGCAAAATTTTCAAAAAAATTATATCAAATTAAGAAAATGGTGGTTCTTTGAGTGACAACGGTTGTTTTAAAAATGGTGGGTCTTTGAGTGACAAGGAATTTAAAAATACCAAGGTGTCATTGACTGACAGTTGGTATTGTCGAGATTTTACATTCAGATTGATTATATTGTATTATTCTGGGTGCACTATTCCTAATTATCGCTCGTATTCTTTTACATGTAAAGATGGGGTCGCAAAACGGCTTGTATCTTTGATTCGATCATTCTAGAATAAACTGTATTTTGCAGCTCTTGGAATAACCTTTCAGAAATCGTCAAGTAAACAATAGACATTACTGAGTAGTGTATCTAATAAATGTTATACGTTTTTTAAAGTAGCTTTCTTTTCCATTGTTTCACACTCCACCTATATAGATGTGCTTGTTCAACTTTCTATACTTGGCTTTATTTGTAAAAGATGGGTCATTTAGCATGGCAATTCTGGATTTCCTTCTTTGGTCACAAGCGGACCTTTCACGTGGACATTTCCAGCGTTAGTCGCGTTACCTACTTTTGCGCATTTTTTCCTCTTTCAAGTGCTGTAGTTTTTACAAAAGGTGGACTACTTTCTTCATCTTTCACACATATATACCTTACAGTCATGACTTTCCATTGGTAGCAAGTTAGCAACAACCAAACTTTCTGTCAAAATATATGACCATGGCAGTCGTACAAAAAAGCGTTACTCGCGTTACCTTTTTCGGACATGACAAAATTTGTCACACCTTTGATTTACTTGTGTACGTGTGCTCATAATAAAAGGCTTACAAGCAATTGAATATATTTTAAAAATACACATGGTATTGAAGTGTGAAACAATGCAGTTAAATCTGCAGAACTACTTAACATGTAAAAAGTAGGAAGCATAAAGTCCGTTACTCGCGTTACCGTTACTTGCGTTACCGATTTGTCCACTCCTTTGAAAGTCGTCCAATAACAGGTTTACTCCTATAATTTTCATCAAGTTTCTATAGCACAGTCTTGGAAATGTAAAAACCTTCTCATTGATACAAAATAATGGCAATTAAGACAAGATTGTTGATGACAAATTACCGATAAAACATTTCTGTTTAATACTCACGTTACCGTTACTCGCGTTACCATTTTCTTCATTTGATAAGAAATACACCAACAATTTCTTAAAATAATCTTAATATGACTGGTAAGAGATCATTTCATCATATTTAGTCTGTTACAGCACATCCTATCAACGCTGTAAAGGTCAACAAACTTTTTCACCATGTATGTGCATCCAAAACATGTGATAACCTTTTTTTTTTTGCTTGTCACTTTTCCTACCCAAATTAATAAATTTAACAGGCTGAATCAGGCTGAAATAAGGGGGCAAGCATTTCTCTCGAAAGGGGGTGGGTCCCAAAAAAGCAGAGAGACTCAGCAATGTTTTTCATGATGGTTGACCTCCCCTATCCGAGAGTTTTAAATTTTATGACCCCCCCCTGCCAACTCACCCATTATTTTGTGACCCCCCACGCAACACATGTTGGAATGAGAATCAAAATGAAATTTGACATTGAATATCGCAGGGTGGTGACTTTTAGTCTGTTCTGATAATTGTTGCAGGGGGAGTCTGAGGGGATGTGCCCCCTCAGCTTTGAAAATTTGAATTTTTTGAAAAAAGTAGGCCCTTCAACAAAATGGTGGGATTTCATGCATACTCAACCATGAAATGTTGACATTTTTCTTCAAACCAGCATACTTTTATATATATTTTGTGACCCCCTACTTTTGATGAAATAATTTTATGACCCCCCTATTTTCATGTCAAAAAATCTATGACCCCCCTAGTATATTTGGGACCCACCCCTTCCGAAGAAAATGCCAGTCCCCTAAGTCTCACCAGGACAAAATCAACCTTGCCCCCTTAGACATGTACCCCCTGTAACGCCACTGGTAGGTTTTTGTCCTGGAATCATACAGTTATGTGTTGGTATGTGAATATGTGATTAATGTTTATGGCTCATTAACAGTTGACCAAGGTCAGGTTTACAAAATGCAGTTTTACAATTATGCCCACGTAAACTAATATTATTGTTTCTGGTATGATCACCTCACCGACTAATTTCTATTGTTCCCAGTGTAATTGTATCTTTTTCTTGGTCATGAAACTGTTTGAAAGTTTTTTGGTCTTGGAACGCAAATTCAATTTTTATTTTGGAGGGAAACTTTTACCTCGCCAACTGATTGGTATTTTTCCCAATGTAGTTGCATGTTGTTAGCATTGGAAACTGAGCATTGGAAACTGTTTCAAAGACTTTTGGTCTAGGTAGGGAAATTCAAGTTTGGTTATGAACTTAGAGGAATTTTTTACCTCACCAACTAATTTGTAGTGTACCCAATGTAACTGTATCTTGTTTAAGCTGGTTCTGAAACTTTTTTTAGGAAATTCACACATGTGGTCTGGGGATGGAATTTTAATTATGTTTTTTCAAGTTTTGGAGAACAAAATAAAGATATACACAAGAAATAAAATTAAGAAATGTTGAACCTTTTTGTCCTGCCCTTTTAAGACCTTGAAAGTATAGCGATGGTCACTAATTTGAAGTTTGTTAAATTTCCTAAACTACACTTTTGAACTTTTTGAACTCGGAGGGACATTTTTACCTCACCAACTAATTCCTGTTGTTATTTTCATTGGTCCTTGAAACTTGATTTTTTTGGTTTGGGGGAGGAGAATTCAATTTTAGTTTTGGAGGGTATTTTTTTACTTCACCGAAATTATGCACAATGTATATTATTCCCAATTTTGTATATATTTTTCATTGGCCATGGAAACTTATTGTTAGGCAAAATAACAATTTATGGACAATTTCAACAAAAATCCATGGTAGGGTTGCATTCACAAACAAAGGGGCCCTGCACTCTTGGTTTTGTTTACACTGTCCAATAAATTAATGTTTGGCCTATAATAAGCCTATAATTAAAAATCCCCAAGAGTTGAAATCTTAAAATTGTTTTTTTTTAGCAGATCAATGGAAAATGTATTTTTCTCTTATTTATGTGCATTTTATGGTGTAAAAGTAAATGTAAAGATAAAAATCAACCTCCTTTCTGACTGAGTCTCAAAAGCCAAGGGCAAGGTACATTGTATGAATACGATACTCGACAGAGCATCGTTGTTAGTGTGGGTTGAATTCCTGTTAAGGGGTCTTCATAGTGAGATGATTGTGTACCTCTTTTCAGGAACTTCCTTCATTGCCCATTTCCTGCATTTATCTGAGTTTTCAGGTGTCATCTTAGGTTCATGGCGTCAAGATTGGACAGAATTGGTCTTATCATGTTCAAACATGATAATCACATCATACATTGAGCTCCAATCGGGCAGTAGCCTGTCTACATTATTATATTAGGTCATACATTCTAATAAAAAATGTTACTTCAATGATGATTTCTTCAAACCAAAACCTACATTTTGACCAATTGATATATAGATTTGAAAAAATCATGAAATTCTGATCTTTTCTACCTTTAGTCCTAAAGATCCATTAGTTGACAGCACACATAATTGAAGTGTTAATTTTCATATAAGGATTTTACCATTATTGTTTATTTAGTTATCTGTTCTTTTCCAATGGAATTCTTGATTTGAACTTGTTAATTTTTTTTAGAACCATATAAAACTACATACTAATTGTTGTTTTATAACATGACATTGACAAGTCTCTTTTTAGTGTGAAGTTCATGTGCCCCTTTTCTGTACTTCCAAATGATTTTTCTTTTCTTGATATGCCATGTGAACATACCAAGTTTGTTTTATTCAATTTCAAATCCAGCAACTTGTCACCTGGTTGCCATGGAAACAATTGTTAGACTGTTGGTTGGGGACCACTCACCGGTAGAGCATGGCTTTTCTAGGTAGCACGTTCAATAAGTCTGCCTAGTACTTTTCAACGGTTTTTGGCATTTATTGAAATTTATGCCATTATGAATGTGTAATATTTGCCTGCATTCTAATGTAAATATGCCTGTATTTTGATTTGAAACCAGTCTTTTCAATAGTTTGGTTTATAGGAACCTTTAGCATTCATTGATTGATGGTTGAATTAAATTTCTTGCTACCTACCATCATTTAAAAGGATTTTTTTCTTCAACTTATTGCATCTTGTAAACTTCAGGTAAGTTTTGAAGATATTTATGTTAATTTTTAGCTGAATTTGAACACAATTTTTGACAAAAAACTTTGTCTAAGATTCCTTTGGCCCAAAACACCAAGTGCTACACATTTTTCTTTTGTTTTTAGTTGAAACGGCTATGCGCTACATTTATATTTTTCATTGCATTTTTAGATCACTATTGTTTGTTTGTCTGCTTTTCAGTCAAATGATTTTCTTGACTTTTTTTGCTGAGAACAAACTTAAAAAGCAGAAAATCTCTTGAACAAACCTTACAAAATGTAAAAGTGTTTTTTTTTTGGCTTTGGCCTTTGATCGTCTAAAGGACTATCACTACATTATTATAGTCTGCATTTCTGAGAAAAATGTGGATTTTCTTGTCACATGAAAATCTGCAATTTGACTTGGGAACTTTTGGGGTCAAAAATTAGATTTAGTTATAGGTAAATGGAAGAGATTTGATTTGAAAATATGGGATTTTGAAAGTGTTGTCACCAAATTTGGTGGCAAGACGGTTAGGCCAGTTTAAATATTTATAGGGACTGAATTTGATAATGAAACTGTTCATGCTTCCGCTATAATACTTTAAATGATTAAAAATTTCAAAATGTCTGGAAAAAGGTTTGTTGATGATACCGAGCTTGTCCAATGCTCCTTCAAGTGACATAACTTTAGAATAGACTATGCACCATATATGTTCTTAGGGTTAGGATTATCATTTATAGGCCTACTTGTTGACAATGAAAAATACCGCCACAGGAGCTAAAATTTTGAGAGAAGATTAAATGGAAAATTGATTTTTTAATTTATTTGCAATCTATAAAATTTAATCGATGTTTAACAGACAAAAAATAAGAGGTAAATTTTGTCTTTAAAACTGTAAAACAAGTTGAAGGCCTAGCATGAATACTCTTTATTACAGAATAGTCTCAAACCAGTGAAAAACAAAGATCTACTTTTGAAGTTTGATCAAAATTGTCTCAGTATTTGATAAAACAGCTATTGTCAAAAATACCAATTGCAAATATTGAATATTCTCCAGTGTATCCGGGAATGCACCTTTTGCAAATGGTAGGATGGCAAAAATATCTATAAATTGTATAAATGTACTTTTAAAAGATACCAAATCGTAAGTTAATTGATATAGCTCATGCTCGCTAAAGCACATGGACTCTGGTTTGCTCTGATGCCGTATTAAACTGTTGTTATTTCAATACGAAGCGAAATACAATTCTTTGAATTAACTTAAATGGGCGAAGTCCATTATTGAACTTTTATTTTGAGTCACATTATTATTCTTTATAACATACTTAGCATCAACAAGTTTTGATGTTGTTTTGCCAAAAAAAATTGTGTGAACGTATTGGGAAAATGGTACTTCCTAGGTGTATGCCAAAGCAGTAGGCCTTCACTTAATCAGTGACTGGACAAGTCAAGGAAATATAGTCCTATTTATCAGACTAGACAGATCACGTTTACTCAAATCAAAACTTCATAACAATCCAAGGTCCAATTTGTTTTTAAACAATACAAAATTTTGAATAAAACGATTATTCGCTCAATTGCACTTGTCGCTTGTGTGTACATGCGAAACAATTATACTCAATCAATTAGTGACCTGATTTTGAAGTTCAGATTAAAATTGTTCAACAAGTGGCGCGCGTGTATGATATAAAATGTTCAGCAATGATGGAATGTTTATAAAAACAACCATTTGGTGCTTAACTATGTCCGCCTCGTTATCAATTTAGCTCGTTAAACTAATTAGCACATGTTGGTGATATTGATAAGATAGGATATATTGCTGTGCACAGACAGTTGGCCTATTTGCTGTCATATACACGTAGTTGGTGGTTTCGTCATATGTGCCACAGATGTGTGGTATTGTGTTTGTTGATTGTGTGGGAATTTGACCGCAGTGTTTTTGAACACAAATTAGTGCTTATAAATAATGCTGTTGTTTGATAACATACACATGGAGATATTATATGGAATATGATCCAGATATAATTGTCGCAAGTTATTTAGAGTGTTATCTGAGAATCGCTAATGAAACACAGTACTTAATTATTAATGGAATACATTTTCAGTGAGGCATATATTCAAGATAAACTTCTATTCTTGGAATACCGTAACTACCAGGACCAGTGTATACCTCAAATGTCGAACATTGTAAGTACGTTATTGTAATAAGTGCTATTTGATCTACGAAAAAGACAAAATCATTTCACATGTAGTAAATCAATTTCAGAGTAAATTAGATGACATTTTTCTCTCGTTTCGTTGAAGGAGCGTACATTCTCTTTATAACAGTGAAAATATTAAGTGGACTGTCTGGTAGCAAAAAATAGTTCTTAATTATCACATTGACAACATTCTTAGTGTGAAAAGGAGATTTATGAGCTAATTAGAATGTTGGGTAGATTTTGAGCAATTGGTTCTCCTCAGTGGAGTGTGTAAGAGACTTTTTGGCAAATTACAATAACCTGATTGACTCTCATGGATCTGCCCAACACTCCTGTTGCTATTGTAAACCGAGCAGGACTTTTTGAACCCAGTGATAAATAAAAACCACGCATGGATTTTTGGTCTGAAAGCTTTTTTTGCAAAAGACACCCCTCAAGAATCATGTCAACAGTATAATTAGGCGTTTGTTAACACCAAACCAGTCTGAAAGTTGGACAGTCAGATGGCCCTGCTGCACAGCACCACATACTTGCAGCTTAAATTGGTTTGATCACTGGATTTTATTTGGTTGCTAGAATTACTAGAGCGAGGGGAGGTTGGTAAATGGAGGGGGTTGGTTGATGGATCTCGGGAAGATCTACCCCTATTTTGCTGTTAGAAAAACTCAGGGAAAAGGTGTAAGGGATTATTGAAAAACTTGCCACAGTCCAGTACTAGTACCAAGATTTCTAACCAGAGCGTCAGTCAGTTTGAAAAAGTCATAGCAAGTGCATGCTCACGTAAGTGGACCATTTATTTGCTGTGAGATAGGTTTAACTATTTTCATTAGTACCAACTCCTCTATTTAAACGTGTCGATGAATCATTGATGCATTCCAGTGATAAAATATCCCGCTCTTTTATGACAAGGTCCCGGGACTGTCGGGATAAGGTACAAATCCCAGAGATACAGATATGTTGATGTGATTGGCTGTGTGATTGTATTTACTTTAAAGCTTACATTCATTTAATCTTGACAACATTGCAATAAATCTGTCAGTGTGGTAAGGTTAATTACCAATTCAATTTTGTAGTTGGTGTAAAATAGGCCTATATACTGTAGGCCAAGATAGGCCAAGACTTGGGGAAAAACAGGCTTGGCAAGGAATTCAAGCCTTCGTCTTATGTATAATACCTAATGTGCTACTGTAGCACATCTTAAGTTACATAGGTGTGGTGTCAGTAAAATAAAAAATAAAATTCACTTGAATAAATTGGACAATCGGTCAAAACACAAAAAACTTCATGCATAAGGAAAAATTTATATGCAAAGAACAAATTTTACATTTATTTGTGCATGTCATTCAATCTTATTAAGTATAATTTTACCAGATTTAGATGTGTTGAAAGTCGCATGTAAATCTGAAGTTCATTTTAGGTGTGACATGTATGATAGGTGTATGATCATGTGCTATTGCGATCACATATCTCAGAAGACAAGGCCTGAGGATTAGAACCTTAGACCTCCCAGTAATTATAAGGATGATCATCGTAGCCATAAGGTTAGCTGGTAACGAAGGTCCCAGGTCCATGCCCTGCTCAAGGCTAAAGCTTGGCTTTTCATTCAAGTCTTGGTCCCACAAGGGAAAGAATTTTATTTGCAAATAGAATAGATAGGTCTATTGTTTAATTCGAGCAAAGCATTTTCTTTTATCAAAAGCTAATTGCTACGGAATAAATATTCCATTAATCTATTACATTAAAAGCTGTCAATGTGTTCAGACTTTGGAATGCAATCCTGTATAATATTTTATCAATCATTGAATGTTATCGTCATGCCAATCAATAGGTTATGTATGTAAAGAATTAATCTTGGGTGAGTTGAGTCTCAAGAGGAGTTGTGACATGAGTTGCAAGGTGAGTAACTCCTGTTTTAGTTCATTCCATACCCCACCAAACTATAAATCACTGTTTTAATCCACCTTCCATAAATTTGTATTGGAATCCTGTTAGAGGGTACTGGCCTAGTAAGAAAGTTCAGAGTGTAGTCTGTTGCCATGGTAAAGAGTCAATCTTGAATGAGTTGAGTCTCAAGGCGAGTTTTCAGATAAGTTGGAAGGTTAGTAACTCGCTTATTAGCTCACTCCACACATCGCCAAACTATAACTCACTGTTAAACCATCTTGCATAATTTGTATTGGAGTCCTCTTTGAGGGTATAGAAGAAAATTCAGAGTGCAGTCTGTGGTCTGTTGCCATGGCAAAGAGTTAATCTTGAATGAGTTAATTCTCAAGGCGAGTTATGACTTGGGTTGCAAGGTTTAGTAACTCGCTTATTATCTCACTCCATACCTCACCAAACTGCAACTCGCTGTTTAAATCTGGCATCTTGCATAATTTTTATTGGAGTTCTCTTTGATGGTAGTAAGAAAATGTAAGTGTATTCTGTTGCCATGGCAACATATTGTTTGAATGGCTGGGATGTTTCTAAATTAAGAATCACCTGCATGGAGGATGGAATGATGGATACTTGGAATAATAAATGCATACAGAATTCTGTGAAGGGTGTTTTGATTATTATTTTGATTTGAACATATTTGTAAATGTGCAAGATGATTTTAATATAACTAGTGGCCCAACATTTATTTTTTAATTTTGTAAATTTTACAATTAGGCCTAAAAAAATAATTGTTTGATTGGCGTAACATAGAAATAAAAATAGGGTAGGTAGGTCGGATTTTAAAAAAATAACATAAATTTTTGAAGTCTATGTTTCACATACAAGAACACAAAATATACGACACATACACAAAAACATCTTCACTTTTTCTGTAACACATCTTTTATTTGTAATTTTGAATGTCCTGCAAGCTATATCTCGGGGCCCCCATGAATTGATTCCCATCAAATTTGGGATTTGGAGGTTTTTTACCATGCTCAAAAAAATAAGAATATTTAGGGTCGGTGGTAAAAATAGGGTTGGTCTGGTTACACCAATCCAGGGGTAGAAATTCGACGCGAATCCGCGAATCGATTCGCGTAAAGATTCTCACAAATTCATGGCAGCGCGAATCATCATCTGATTCGCGCAAATGTTACTTTAAAAATGCTCCGTACCGCTAATTCGTGAATTATTCTTGGTCTTCATTTATATTGTCATGAACTATCAGCATTCATAAATATAAAGTTGTGTCAATGTACCACGTGATCATATCTGAGCAATAAAAACACTCCAATTCATGATTTAGTACCATAATGATGACGTCATACTATAATCAATATTCATGTAACCCACAATATAGCATTGATATAGTTAGCGTGAATTGCTGGTGACACATGAAAGTTTCTGAAGATTCTCCTCTAAAAAACGTAACAAATGTAATCATCAATCAATGTTTTATTGCATATAACAATAGCAAATGGTATTTAGCACATATAATAGTGCTTCTGGATTGTGATTAGAGTCCAATCTTTACATTAAACTTCTTAACAAAGCAGTGGCTGAGAGGGTGCAAAATTATGCAACTATGATGAATTAAAAATGATACCAAAATTAACTACACACAGGAGTAAATACTTTTTACCAATAAACTTGAATG
>JXSR01S004455.1:66960-77781 GCA_000969725.1 Ophiothrix spiculata
GAAATTTGAAAAATATACTTTGCCTGTAAGGGTTGTAAATTGAAGAAATAACAAGAGGCAAAAAATACGTTGATGTAATGTACGAAAGGTACCTAATATCAGCTCTTCATACTTGCCTGCAATTTGTATTGCAATAACTAAGCATCAAAATTTCGATAACAACTACCTTTTGTCACGACGGGTCATCATCTGACGTCAGCAACGTGCACGGATCTCACGTACGAAAAAGGTAACCGAATTTTGCTTGGGGAAAATTTTACACTACTTTACTTTTTAGAACCTATTAAGCAATATCTAAGAACGCATTTTTCACTTTTTTTAATTTATATTATTTTTCGAAACATTGCTAAATGTAAACCAAAAATGGACCAAAAGGAGATTTTTAGTTTAAGAAATGCAATTTTTGACCTAGTTTTGGCAATTTTCCAAAAATGTTTGTTGTTCTCAACTTATATCTTATTTTTATTTTATATATGGCCATTTGGTATTTCATTACCTCAATGACCCCATTTTCAAACCTGGATGAGATGATCCCACTTTTATTTATGTTGATTACCGATATGTCCACCTATTTTTTGTGCGTAAATTTGTACCGGATGACCCCTACTCTCGCCAAATCGGGGAGACTTGGCCCATTAAGAATATTGACCATTTTTAATAGCTTACATGTTGCGCGAAATTCATCCACATCATCCTGTAAGCATCTACATTCAAAAATCGTTAGTGGAAGTTTCCAAAAGTTTACATCATTAGTGGTCCCCAATGACCCAACAGATCATACCAAAGCGAGGCTGAAATTGTTCAATTTGTAAAGATTTGACCATTTTGGAGTAAATGTGTACTCTAAAATCTATAAATCTTATTGGGTCAAGAAAAGACAAAAACTTTTCTTTCACGACTTTTCTTGAAGATTGATATTTACTGAAAAAATCCAAAAAACAAAACAAGTGTCTATTTAATTTTGGACAGACAATAATAAATCTTTTAAGTTAGGGACACCTGCATCATAAGCATTCCAGAATGAGTTGTCTGTTTTGTGTTTAATTTTGAATTAATGCGTTTCTGACATACGGTAGGTGTATAACTTTGTTGATAACTCAAAAATGATATTGCGGTGACATTTAAATTCGATTGAAGAGATTTATATTTGAATTTACGACCTTCTAGAAGTGGAATATATTAGGCCTATACTCTATGCAAACTTTAAATCCTCCAACTGCTATCTCCAACCACTATTTAGTTCTTTTTTTTCCGTTTTTTTTCCTTTTGCAAATGATCATTTTCATACACGTAACCATTTTTTGATAATGTTCCGTGGCTCGGAAGTCACCGTTAAGCCGTTGGTCCCCTGTGCGAATGGTCCTATTCTGCACAAGTATCTATAGCATGCAACACACGCGTGATATACAAGTCATAATACAAGAGTCCCCAGCTCCCAGTGGCGGCGGAAGGTTAAACATTTAGGGGGGTGGCTAATTTTTTTTAATCAAAAAATGTTTTGAGCAAAAATGGTCGGAGGAAAATTATGATATTTTGTAATGCGCGCGTAATGCACGAACAATTTTTGTCAAATTGGCTAACTTCAGCTACTAAAAATTGTCATGATATAAAAATTCGCGCTTCAATTGTTTCGATTTTTCACATTTAAATTATCCAAACAAAAGGAAAATTTCATTATCAAATCCTTTTCTTTCTTTACATATTGTTGAGGGGGTCCGCCCACCCACCTCGTGAAATAATAGGGGTGGGACAAGTCCCCCCCCCCCCCCGCCTATGCAGGCTCCACCCTCCATTGGATTGTGACGTCATTTTATCCTACTTCCTAAAAATCCAAAATCAGTCTACGGGCAGGTGACAATATTTCGCCTTCTTCTCTCCGATGGATATGCATGACATTTTCAATCGCCCGTACTATTGATGTTTAACATGAATATTCATGAGTCAGAAAATATTTTTAAAAACCCTATAAAAATCGAAAATATAGATCTGAAAAACAAAACATGTTGCATATTTATGTATAAATATTGTGTAAATATAATGCAAGTACATTTTTCGAAATATGTGTGACATTTCATGCAATTCTACTAGCAAATTATTTCACGCGATGAACCCGCAAACTAGACCGGCGATTTTCTCTACAAATATTAATTCAGTGTAAAATATATATTTATGCCGATATGTTATAGCAAAATTTAGACTTTTTTTCTTCAAGTCCTGTGAAAATCTTGCGTTAAAATGTGCTAAAACAAGATTAATGTAAGGGTTCCTTTTGTTTACCTTACTGACACATGATAAAAATATACGATACGTCCCAAATTCTATTATTGCGCATGCGTAACCAATCAATTTCGATATAAAGTATATATCTTTAAATACCCGTCAAATACACAATTAGCCAGCTGGTCCAGTGGCTAGCGCGCCTACCTCTTAATCTCAAGACCGTGGGAAAGTTCTTTTTCTTTCTTTTTTTGCGTAGCGTATTGGTTTTTCTTCAATTATTCACTGTAACGAATGAAATTCTAGATTTTTCGCATAATTTATATAAAAGAACCAAAAAGGTTACTTTTCAGTCTGGAAAATAAATGTTGAATGCATTACATTTCGCAAGAAATACAAAATATTTCATTGCAGCGAGGCCAGTCAAAACAAACTCTGACATGAGATTCGTTCAGGTTTCTGACGTCAGAGGATGACCCGTCGTGACCAAAGGTAATACTTTAATATCGAACTTTTAATGCCCAGCTGTCGCAATACAAATTGCAGGCAAGTACGAAGAGCCGAATATACATCACAGCAACGTATATTTTTCCTCTCCTTATTTCTTCACTTTACAGGCCTTACAGGCAAAATATATTTCAAATTTCATCAATCTGAGTTTTTATATTTTTACTAGAAGAATCGAGCAATCTAAAACAAGATTGATGTGACGGTTCAAATTTGGTTGCTTAAAAAGTCTTAAAATCGTTGATTTTTATATAAAATGCCATATAATGATTCCCTTTTATCAACAGCAAAAAAATTCATATGCATTGTATTGGAAAAACTCCAAATTTTCATACCCCCGTTCCAAATTTGCATTTGCTTTCACCGTTTTCAGATAATAAGGGTTCAAAGCCAGCATTTTAAGCAGGTCACGTTTAAAAAAACAAAATCTTTTTTCTCGTTTGGCAAAACTTTGGCGAGAATTCGCATAATGAGCTCGTTAACAGGGTCGTTACGATTAAAATGAAATTTACTGACAATTCGGTCAGAAAAGTGTTAATGAGTAAAAGAGTTGAACCAGATCACAAGATATGATCTAGATCACGTCTACAACAGGAACTCTTTGGTGTCAACACACATATAATTGTACATCCTAATTTATGGTGATTTGAACTTTATAAAATCGTATCAACTAACTTGGGGCAGGTCCGGCAAGGACGTGTTTAATAAAATGGTTTAGTCAATCATCATTTGAAATGTATACACTTCATTACAAGGGAATTCCCCAAGAAATTGCTGTGAAACATCACAAACGCATATGGAAAGCAAAATGCTCTAGATATAGAAAAACCTTAGTTTAGCTGAGAAAAACCGAGGCCTTGTTTCTAAAGTGAAATATTTTCCTACATAACTTAAAATACAGATAACTTTGTTTCATATCTGCTGCAATCTGGGATTATCACCATAAACTAATTTTTTCACTGTAAAAAATAAGTTCCATCAAGTTTGTGTTTATTTAATATTTTTCTCTTCTTATCCTTTGATTAGACATCTTTTTTGCCATACACTTTTTACAATGTATGTTTTAATCACCTTTCAAAACTTTTTTTAAATACATCAACTTGCTTTCAATTGATAAACATTTTTAGCATACAGGTATAGTAAGAATGTAGTCCCTCCTTCTTATTGTCGGAGTTAAGGTTTCTGTCGAGACCTTTTTTTCATGTCGACATGTCGCAATAATATTTTGTCGTCGACATAAAGTTGATATCAAAGAGCTGGTTTTTGAGGGGAAAACTAAATTGTTTTAAACGTAAAGACTTTCTTATAATATAGTAATGTGCTAGTTCTTTATGCGTACGACAATATGGATGATATAAAATTAACTTTTTTGTTGTGAACTATATCGTAATAACTTTAAAAACGATTGTAAATGACAAGCAACTAATGCTAGTAAGTATTAATTTACATTTATTTATGCAACACTTTGAACACTTGTTAAAGCTCAGCTGCTAATAAACAGCCTTAACTTGACAATTAAACTTTAGCTTTTATGAAATTTTACTTCCACAGTTTTTAACTCGAGATATGCTTTATTATGTCGACATTCATGTCGACTGAAACCTTGGTCGGAGTTGTACAGTAAAGAATAGGCTAACAACTCTCACGCAACGTTATACTTTATTCTGTTATGGTCTATGGAAGGCAGACTTATACATACTTATGTATGTTTCATAGTCCTTTAGAAACTTGTTTCAGTGCAGGATAAATATATTGTTAAACTACTCTCAAAATATCACTAAAAGTGACAAATTTATTTTAAACCATCCAATTGGTAGGTCTGTATGCACAAAAGAAGTGCTGAGGTTTAAAGGTCAGACCTGATTAAAGTAAAATCTTGTTTCACAGCTAAAAATATTTTTCCTCAACCATTGTTGTCATATTTTGTATTGTTCATAAGATTTTTGGTTGAATCTTCTATATTTGAAAGCGGGTGCAGTTCAGAAACGCCAAAATGTCCTTTCATGGCAGTAGTAATTTTGATTTAGACCCGATCTAACTTTACACTGGTGTTAAATTTCTTTTGTGCACACCAGTGGTGCATACGACCATAGTACCTGACCATAAGCTAAAATCTTAAAGTATTATATCTGATCATTTAAGAAAAACAAGTTTTACACAATAATTCAACAATTTTTACAATAAAAAACTTGTCATATAGCTTTATTTCAGATTCGTTTTCTCAAAGTATTGAAAACAAATTCAATCACCCAATATAAACAAGTACATTATAGAAACATCTTTATTTGATAAACCTTGAAGGGATTCCCATTCGATTCCTAAATTTCTCCTTTTCTCACACATCGCAACTATGTAACTGCCGTGGTGATTCAGCTTGGTCAAAATAAATCTTGATTATTAATATTGAATTTATAGTTGATCTATTTGAGGAAAAACACAAAATAGAAATAGAAATGTGTCTTATAATTATCCAAGGCTGTTGTGTTGATTTCTGCTTTTAAATAGCTTTTTTTACTATTTAGAAACTATTTTCTCTGTCAATTTAAAGTTTCTGAAGATTTTTTAAAATGAGGAAAATCATGGGTAATCCCTTTAATGTTCCACGGTTATTAATGTTTTATTATAATAGTACATTAAGGCACAAGGAATATGAATAACCTAAATATATAAAATAGACCACATTAAATTTTTCATTCACTGCACTTTAAATTTAATGAATTAGCAATATGTGACGATATCAAAGGGTACCTTAAGGGTCCCAAAATGAAAGTTTATATTTTAAGCTTTCAAATGACATCTTGCTTTTGGTATTTTGATGTTTGATTGCAAAATGATATCGAAATAAATAAAAGGCATCAGGCTGAATTCAGAAAACTATAGTTTTGAGAAAATCGAGTTTAAAGTTTCTGTAATAGTAAAACTCGAATGGACAAAGAATTTTTATCTCGGTTTTTAAAACATTTGTCTGATGTTTTGGATGTTGGAACCTGATTTTATATGATAGAATGCACTTCAAAGGTAACGTTTCTGATGAAATTAGAAATTCGACCTTGGACGTGATTTTTGACTATGCTCAGCTTTAATGGCCCTATCTCGTAATTTACTATGCCGACCTTATTTGTTTGTTTGTTTGTTTACCTCGGTTGGTCCGTGACGGACACATGCCATTAGATCCATGATGAACTCATGGTCTCTTCCAAGCTCATACAGAAGTACCAACCTGGATAGCCAGAAATGGCTAATCTATGCATGCTGGCCAATGCATCTTTAAAAAGATGCCGAAAATAGAAAAGATAGCAAGAAAAAGAGAAAGAGAAAGATGGCCACACCCTACACAATTGTACAATTTACTCTTAGCCCTTACTTCGTGAGAAAAGAAATCAGGAAGCTGGTATACCTTTCAATATGACGGGTCACATATATACTGTGAACTACATATACTACTAATCAAGTAAAATCGGAAATGTCTTGATAGCTGTGAGACCTTCCTTTCACCTACTTTGTGCATTACAAAGAGTTATTGCAGTGACCCTTTGAAATACCTTCAGATGATCTTGGATGACATTGGTTCAACTATAAGATCATTTTGGGAAAACATGAACTCAAAGGATCCTTTGGCCTTAAATGAGCTTGACTTGACCCCATCAGGACACACCCTTGATCAAGAGCTACTCATGGTGTACATTTAGTCCAGATGGGGGTAAAGGATTCAAGAGTTATTGCAGTAACCTTGAAATAAACTTTGATGACCTCACGTAGGTCAACTTTTCTATCATTTTAAATAAAATTGACAAGAATGACACATCACCCTTGAATGATATTGACCTGACCACAAGTTTGTCCATGTGGGGTCAAGTTTGCTATCCATTTTTAAATGTTGGGCAACTCCTCAAATTTGTACTGTTGACTTTTCATAACAATAACATATAAGTTAGTACTGTAGTAAATATAAATATGGCTTGCATGAACTACTTTAATGCCTAACTAGTTTTCCAGCAATTCTCAATTTCTGCCTATTATACAAACATTTGTAAATATAAAACAATTCGGAACAAACTTTAGTTTTACTTTTCAATGTTTGCACACCAGTCAACTTGCCTTGTTGTCTGACGAATACATCAGAGTGAAGCCAAAAAAAAAGGTTTGTCTCAGAAACCTGCGCGATTTGCTATGTGAAAATGAATTTAGCCATAGAGCTACGCGCTGGTCTTTCTCTCTTTTTTCATCGAGAGTAATCCAGCGATCGACCGTCATCCGGGTTGCTGGATCATACTTAGAAACTAAGCATTTCACACACGTAAGTTGGGCGACCAAAGCTTTAGAGCGTTTAAAAATTAAAATAAGAAATATCGCATACCGCATAGCTAATATCTTTTAAAAAAAAGCATACCGCATAGCTATTTTGCAAAAGGTTTCCAAGACAAACCTTTTTATTTTTCTTGGCCTGAAACTCTGAGAATCCACAACTTTTGTTGTTCCATTTGATTTTTTATCCTCTGTATCAAGAACTATGATAGAATATGAGTACATATCTTATTGCATTGTTGGGCTATCATTGTATTTACAAATTTACACTACCGAGTTGAAATTCAAGTTGTGTTTAATTTTTTTTTAAATAATCTCTTTTCTGTACCCCTAATTTGAGAGATTTGATTAAATATTACAATAATATGATATGAGAGACATGACACTCATAAATCAGCGATACCAAACCAGATTGGCTCATTCACTGGCAAGTCAACTTTTGAACTGAGACACTTTTTGTTTAGTTATTCAGGTCAATATAATTTTCAGACAATAACAAAATAATTGATACTGTGTGGTTATAATACTAATAGTACAGTGACAGACATATTAAATTTGTTAGATTAGCGTAGTGCCAGACTAGTAATTAGCCCATCTCATGATCCAAATCTGTCAGTCTGTTATTAAGAGAATCCTCTGAGACACTGAAAACACAAATAAGATCATGCGCATCATTAAAGGGACAATGGGCTATATAAAAATAGCATCTCAGGCTTCAAAATACTGGAGATAACTTGATATCTTATGACTCTCTTCACTTGTGAGATGTATAAATAAATTATCCCAAATATGACATATGAGGGGTGCTCTAGCAAAATGAGAGGAAAGTTGCAAATTTCAAAATTGAGTTTATGACATATTTTGATTCTCTTGAATCTCAGCTTTTCAATGATACCATTTGTCCAATTCAACTATTTTCCATATGAAAAACCCTGTCAATTTATACATACCCTAACTTCCAAGAGGTTGACAAACTATCACTCTCTATCACTGACAAATGTCAAAGTATTTTCACAAGTTTTTGGCACACTAGTTTGGAATAATTCAGCGGTAAATGCGATGATATAATCAGAAAATCAGCAGTTGAATTAGACGAGTGGATACTGTATAATATGTCACACTTTCTTTCCCCCTTCTTCATTTAGAGATCGAAATCCAAAGCAGTCCACTGAATATATTGTAATAAAAATTAACTGCAAATCGCTTTCAAAGATACTAATTACTACAGTATATAATAGCAACATGCGATCAATTAACCGTTAATAATCGCACTTGCAGGCAAAGTTGACCTTCAAAACTTTACTCATAGGTAAACACTTTTGCATGAATGTGTTTTATATCAAAAAACTAGATTCGATTTTTTTCACCCTATATTTACTTTAGATGCAATTTATTCAAAAGTTGATTTGAGACTTTCCTCTCATTTTGCCAGTGCAGCCCACATATATGAGATCTGTGTTCTTGATTTGGATTTTCATTGTCACCGAGGAAATGTGACCTGCTCCCACGAAGCCCGAACAAAGTTGGGAAAATATCATTCTCACAAAATCTATATTGAAAATGCTGAAATTACAAGCTTTAAAATGATATATAACTTGTTTACATTGCAAAATGTTTTGTCAATGAATAGTCAATATTTCCCAACAAAATTCCTTTGTTTTCTATTGATTTTGGGCAAGTGTATCAAGCTGTAACTCCATCAGTGTTCTGGTGACTTTGTCGGGGTTTCGTGGGAGCAGGTCACAAATGTCCTTTAATCAGACCATCCTGGCAGAGCATACAGTCATGACAATTTCATTGATTTTAATTCAAATAATTTGTTTTCTAAATTGGAATATTTAGATAGAAAGCACAAATGCCCAAGATTTGACAAGCTTCTGCTTGTAATAAATCTATCATTCTGAAAGATTTTTTTTTTTTGCCTTTAGTTGGAAAACAGAATTTCTTTGCCTATAGTAGTTGGAAAAAAGAAATTTGGACCTTTAGAACAAAAAAGTCAAAATGATGGTTTTGCGAGGTCCATATGATTCTGTAAAAACAAATATAATCTGAAATATGAGTTGTACCTAGCAAGAGAAAATTATACCAAAGTTCTTATGATGTAAACACAAAGTGGAAAATACTTCCTGATATCAAAATAAATATAAATAAAATATTACAAACTTTAAAAATCTTATCTATATACCTTACTTGACCATAAATTAAACTATAAATTATTTCTGTGTTGCAACTAATCTGAAGAGTTGTATACATTGAGGTAAACTGAGGCAGAAAATAATGCATCTATTCACTGATTGGCAAGAGTGCAGCTTGATAAAGTCAACCATTGGTGTGATTACTTGTTGAGTAGTTCTCTCAGCATCTGAGTACACATTAACAGGCATCGTGGAACATGGAAACAACCTGAAATATAACACGTACAATGCATGGAGAAAATAACATTAGTAAGGCCTCTATAGAACATACATGACATAGTTTCATACAATGGGCTTATTTATTGTGTAATTTAATAAAAATCGGAGAACAGCCATCTACATGATATGCAACCTAATTTTACATAAATAGTATATAAATAATGAATGTTTATGAGTGCAATGGTACAAATATTTCATGAGGTGAAAGATCAAATGCTCCATTCAAATGAGGCGAAGCCGAGTTGAATGGGGCATTTGATCTTTCACCGAATGAAATATTTGTTCCATTGACACGAATAAGAAACATTCATTATTTGTTTTATAGGACAGCTTAATAAATCTTTGTATACAAAACAAACCAAGACTGTACATGTCGGCTTCAATGCAATGACGCGTCTTATGCTGCGCCCGCGGACTGTGCAAGCGTACTCACTTTAAAATTACGCCCGCAACTGATGTTGCGTCTTACCAAAAAAGGTAACCGTTGAATGTATCAAAATTTTTGCATGGCACTATTGCACGGTTGGTGACGTTTACTATCAAATGGACCAAATGACCAATGCCACGTGACATAAGATGCGCCAATCAAGTGAAACAGATTTATTTAGCTGTTATATAATATATAACATTAACCCTTTGAACCCTGGTCATTCCATATGTATCTTTACCGCTGACCCGGGCCAACCTGAAAGTTAAAAACACAACATGACCCCTATAAACTTACTTTGATTTTGATTTTCCATGCTTTACTGTTCATGTTACAGTATATAGTCTGAATTGTTCCAAAAAGCAGCATTCACACAAAAATACTATTTATAACGACCCACATAGTATTTGACATTTACGTTGTAGTCTATGGGCAAAATTTGTTGAAAATTGTGATCAAATTTAGGAAAATATGACAAATTTTTCACCTCTGTCCAATAAATAAGAGCAAATTGACCCATCAACCATGAGTTCAAAACTTCATTGATGTCTTCCGATATAAAGAAGACCATTGAAAATTTTAACTACCCATGCCTGTTGACAGATACATCAAGTTCCTGACATGTGACCTAAAAGCCGGTAAACCAGCTCATCTGGTATGTATGTGTGAGCCAGTATACAGCCTGTCGGGTTCCAAGGGGTGAAAATAGTTTGTGAACCAGTAGTTTCATCTGCTTTGACAAACCCCTACCTTTCACAAAAGCATATCAGATGCTGAAGGGCAAGGAATTTGAGCATGCAATTATTTGTGGTATGACAAGAGGGGAGCGTGGCCGAGTGGTTAGAGCGTTGGACTCATAATCAAATAATAATAATAATAATAATAACCCACTTTTGTAAAGCGCACTACACAGAAAGTCACAGCG
Organism: Ophiothrix spiculata; assembly: GCA_000969725.1. Lineage (NCBI taxonomy): Eukaryota > Metazoa > Echinodermata > Ophiuroidea > Amphilepidida > Ophiotrichidae > Ophiothrix > Ophiothrix spiculata. Next base: position 77,756 of record JXSR01S004455.1, read on the forward strand.
CGCTGTACAACAAGAAAAAAATAACA
>JXSR01S004455.1:79931-94569 GCA_000969725.1 Ophiothrix spiculata
GGTCTGGAGGAAGATCGCGTTGAACAATAATGTCGGCTACCAGAGATGCGTCCTTTGGCGTTATGATCAAGTCCAACGTATTTCCATGAATATGCGTAGGCCCAATTACATGTTGGTGTAGACCGCACAACAGACAAATGCATTCGTCTGTTGTGGGGTCAAGTCCCGGTCTCATCTCTCGGTACGTCTCCTTGTTTCCTTAAGCAAGAAACTTTGCTCTACTTGCTTCGTGCTTCGGAGGGCAGGTAAAGGGTCCCATCTGAAGTGTTCCTGACACACTGTCGGATATAAAAGAAAGTCACAGGCTAGGCTACGGCCGTTCGAAATAGTAAGAGTAGGGGAACCTTCCCTGGCAACCGTGACCGTATGTCAAAAATACGTTATCTACTCTAGGACCAGAGTGCATAGTCACTATACCTTCAAAGGATATCATCTCTCTAGGACCAGAGAGCTCATCTAGATGCTGAAAAGGCTTTGATGAGAATAAGCATAGAAGTAGAAGTATGACTATTGCTTTGCGATGAAATTCTTTTATTGATTTTCCTCTACTTTCCAAAATTTCTTATTCCTCAATTCCATTTACTCTTAATGGTCCTCAATTTCGCTAAAATATTCCCTTCTTTCCAGTTTCAAACATACCTTTGAATAGGCCTGCTTTAAACTCTTGATTGACACTCCCATCTTGAGATAAATAACCATACCATTCACCATGATCTGGATCAACAAACTGGTCAAAAATAAAAAGACTTTAATTAAACTGCAAAGATTACTCAGTCAAAAATAAGAAATAATATTACTATGATCTTGTCTAGAAAAGTAAGTATTGATATCTCAGTTTTTTTGTGAAGAATCAATTCAAAAATTAGATAACACATAAATTAATTATTCCCATCTCGAAGGCATTCATTCTTCATGTCTACGTCTTAGTCTTGAATTTATAACCAACATGTTGCTATGTGCTTCTGATGAGTGAGGCCCTTCACGAAACAAATTTGTAAAGCTATGTAGTTATATCAAAGAAATCCAATATCATATTTATACCCACCATGTCTACATGAATAAACTCTTTTAATCTAAAAGGTGTTCTTCCTATATCTTATTCTTAGTCATGACTTTATATCGACTACATCTCAGTTCATATGAATCAACTCTTTTCATCTAAAAGGTGTTTTATACCAACCATGCCTCAGTTGACATGAATCAGTTCTTCCCATCTTAAAAAAAGTTCCTTCCTGTCTTGATGTTATGCCCACGTGCACCATGACTCAGTTGACATAATTCAACTTCTTCTATCTCAGGGGTGTAACCACATCTGACCGTCCAGAAGTGGGGGGGTTGTTGGGGCGAAAGACTCAAGAGATTTCTCAATTTCTGTACTTGCTAGGAGGGGGAGTTATTTTACATGTGAGCAGCTTGTCACAAAACCCTACACAGCTGGTGTCCAGGCAGGGGCATTCCCAGACTTTTTTTTAATGTAGAGGTATATTTTGTCCAATTTTTTTGCCAATAACGAAAAAAGAATAACCGCTATAACTCCTACAAAGGGGAATATGCCCCCTCAGGAGATAGAAAATTTTAAAACTTGAAAGCACAAATCACTTGATTTTTTGTATAGATTTTGCTACTTGATGCCTCATGTTTAGGGGGTGTCTGTCAGTAGTAAGAACATTTTGAAATTTCAAAGCACAAATCACTTAATTTTGGTTTATAGATTTTGCTACTTGATGTTTCATGTATAGGGCTAGGGGGTGTCTGACGGGGATCTACCCCTCAGGAGTTTGAAAGTTTTGAAATTTCAAAGCACAAATCGATCGATTTGGTGCATCGCCATAGATTTCGTTACTTGACGTTTCATGTATAGGGGATGTTTGTTTCTTTCTTTTTCTCTTCTCCTTTCCCATTTCTCTTCTTCCCTCCTTTTCTTTCTCTCTTTCTCTTCTTCCTCTCTTTCATCCCTTCCCATTTTTTTGCTCTCCTTCCCAATTTTTTGCGTCGGGGGGGGGGGGCACAGGTTACACCCCTGTTCTATCTCAAAGATGTTCTTGGTATCTCAGTACTGATTTTATACCCACCACACTCTGCAGTTGAGTAATCAGATGTGGTACGAGATATTTTGTAATCATGTTATGTAGATATAGGCCTTATTAAATCTGACAATTAAACCAAATAAACTTACATGTTTCCATGAGTAGTCAAACACTTGTTCAAAATATTTGAGGTATTTGTCATCTTTGGTGTATTTGTAGGCCATGAGGAATGCAATCAGGGCTTCATTGTGTGCCCACCACAGCTTCATACTCCATTCTAGTTGAGTTGGTGACAGACCATCTGAAAAGAAGCCAATAAATATCATATGGAATACCTACACACATATATGCCCATGACATACTAGACTACAGACAACCACATGCATTTTTATTGCAAAGGGGCTTTTGGCGCGCAGTGCTGCGCACACATTTCATGAGCGACAGATGAAACCGGATGATAATAGCTGCTGTGAACACTTATATAAGTGGATTGAATATACAATGTCACGCCCAGGTTCAAGATGAATGGGAGATGGCTCTTTCTCTTCTCTCAAGCATGTAGCCCTTTTTTCGGCCTTGATGTCATTTAGTATCGATACTACCATTTTATGTATCGTCATATCAAAAGTTTTGTGAATATTGCGACAATTGATACTTCCGACAATCGATTACAGCACTACTAGCAAGATGCAGCTAGTGTCTGGTTTGAGTTTAAAGATGCTACGAAGACGCTAACCAGACGATAGCAAGTTGAAATATTTGTAATTTGATAGTCGATCGCCACTGATGGCTGCAGCTAGACTTAAGTTTCATCATGTTAGTAAGTCATGGGTATGAGCGATATAAATAAAACTTTTCAATATGTGTACCCCTCAAACAATTTTATGCACCTTATTCTTCTTCTTATAAGCAAGACTCAAAATACATCTACAATATTGTCAAAATGCTTAATGTTGGTATTAATTTATTTTTATTTATTTATTTCGGTCGAAACCAGGCAAACACCCAATAGTGCGAAAACACTCAATTAAAGGGGAGTCTTAAACACTCAAATAAGACAAACCGGAAAACAGCACACCAAAGGGAAAATAAACAAAAAAGAACAACAATGGAGAAAAACAAACTAATTACATGGTTGGATTAACAGCAGACCTAAACCTATGTATGGTCGGGCTATTGACAATCTCCTCCGACAAACCATTCCACAGTTTAGGCCCATGATGGTTAAAAACTTCTTTGTCAAAGAGTGAGGCGACTAAAAGTTATGTGGAGAGAACGGGAATGGTTGGATCTGGTGCCCTGATGAGTATGGGATGAGAATACATTAGAAGCAGACGACAAGTTATTTAGGATCTTGTAAACCTGGATGGATGTGTAGAAATCACGACGAGACTCAAGAGTGGGAAGAGATGTTTGGGACAGGAGTTCATCATGTTCAAGGTCCCAGTTTTGTAAGATGATACGGCGAGCAAATCTTTGGACAGACTCCAGACGCCTCGTCAAAGTCTTATTGAATGGGTGCCAAAGGATGCAGCTATTAAACTCTAAGATAGGACAAACCAAAGTAAGGTAGAAATGGTATGGTGTCACCTTGCTACCCTCTTGTTAACATTTTCAGAAAATTGAGATTAAATAGTTGCTTATAATATGAAAAGGGCAATGAAATGAACAAAACTTGCTCAAATTGTCACTACAGTCAGAAATAAAGCCTGAAAGGTTTGTTTGTTGCAACCCTTCTTATGAGCCAAACTCAAAGGGTGATTAAAGCTCTTCCCATAACACAGCAACATTTCAGTAAATATGAGTAACTCAATGGAATGTTCACTAAGGTCACTTCACTACTACATTCATTTGTGTGGTAAAGATTTTGAATTTCTTCATTTTCAAACTGTATTGTGGGAATGAACAGAATTGGCAAAGTGGTATTTGTTTACATTGACATCAAGCTGTGATTATCCCCTTTCTGCAGGTCTTTTTCATTCACACTTCGACAATGTAATAGATTTTCTATAGCAAATTTTTCCATCAATTGTTTTATCATGTAAGGCTATGGCAGTTGGTTCATTCAGTGGGTTGCTTATAAGCTGTGGAAGTAACAGTGTGAATTGAATGGTGGGAAGGATTAAAAACACCCTTTGGGCCAAACAATAAAATAAACATGTTAATATATGTAAATTTTAATTTAATTAAAGTGAATTTTATATAAAATGCAAGCACTAAATAGAATTGTTTTTACCAATATACCAATATGTCAACACATCAATATAAAATTCGCAGCAGCTGCAGCAAGCATTTGAATTCAACTGTATAGAGAGATAATAAGAATATTACTTAGGAGTTGGAGTACAATTAGACCCAACAACTTGGCCACAGCCTTATTTTTCCAAGATGGCAACCATAGGCTTGATTGATCACCTCATGAATATTGTATAATATTCATTACATGTTTTGAAATCATTCAGAGGTGCATAATCAAGCCTACGATCGCCATCTTGGAAAATCAAGGCTGTGGCCAGGTTGCGGCAGGCCGCACAAAGTTGTGGCCCAATTGTGCTCCAGCACCTTATTAGTTAAGAACAGTAAAATTGAAACCTTTTGGACCATATACCTGCATCTAAGAAAGCAAAGATTCCGCCATGTTCCTTGTCCCATCCTAACAAGAATGGTTTGACCATGAAATCCTCTATAGCTATTTGGGTTAACTTTTGGTCCTTGCGTTCAGCAGCAATGTCAAGGAGAAACCAGCCTGTCTCAATTGCATGACCTGTATTAAAATCAAGCAGAATGAAGTGGAGTAAATGCTCTAGCCACTATGGCTAATATTGGGGCAATCTACAAAGAGCACAGATCCAGATGCATGCGCATCTCCGAGATCTAGATCTAAGATCCGCATCTCCGTAGACCACTTACACGTAGGGGTGGATGCAGAGTACTGTACAGCAGATCCGGATCTGTTGCCCGTGTAGCCACAGTCTACTGCACAGCGGCTTACGGAGATACGCATTCATCTGGATTTACACTCTCGTGTAGATTGCCCCATTGTCTTTCAAATAAATACCTTCCCTCAATCAATTAAGTATTAAGCAATCAGTCCAAACACAATCCATCTGCTTATAATACAAGATATTTTGAAATAATTCTGACTCCTACACGTCTATTATTCCAAGCTCTTATCAATGATATCATTGCACACTGCTTCATAAAACACTTAAGAGAAAATCAATGTAACCACTTCTCATATCAAAATATTGCAGTCTGTTTTGTCCATAGATTTACAGGGAAGATGTTAGCTTGCCGATGATGCATCACACCTTGTCATAATGCGCGCATATTGAAACACGCACACACACTTTGCGTGCAGGTTGGCGTATCATTCGCATGAAGTATTATTTGCGCAGGTTGTCTCTACGCGTAACCAACTCTCGGCACTCGGAGTTGATTTTGGCCGGAACCTAGTGGACCCGAATACCCCCAATTTGAGCTCCATGGCTGACGTTGCCATTACACGGGCTGGTATACAAAGCCTGGTATATCCCCTGTAAATCTATGGTTTTGTCAGTTATTTCATCTTCATATATTATTTTGTTCATCATTTTTGTTTTCCGATACTTGCGTATATTATCAATGGTGGTCCTGTAACACAACTATGATACCCTTTGTTTCTAGTTGTTATTGCAATACCAGAACAAGTAACAAAAGACTTACTGACTGACCAACATGCTACAAGGATGATATGAATACTTTCTGAAGACTATTGTACAATGCATGCTAGATACCCTGGTCACATAACCTTAGGCCAAAAAAAAAAAATATTTGGTTGCCCTCCACCGACCGACCCTATTTTTCAGCCCGACCCAAACTTTTTTTTATTGAAAAATATTTTTTTCCTAAAAATATATGCAAAACTTACAGAAAACTACAAAAAAAAAATGTAATATTTTTGCTTTTTTCGATATTCAACCTTCCAAAATGTTTAGGATGTCCCAAATCACTACAAGAAGTATTTGATTGTTTTGATTTGGATGTCGCGGGGGAAGTTGTGAAGGCTGGAATGGCCGATCGGCCTAGCAGTCCGGGGAAGAGTATTAAAAAAAAAATTAAAAAAAAAACAACGACCGACCGACCCTCTCTGAATAAAGCTGTGGAGGGCAACCAAAGAATTTTTTTTTTGGCCTTACGGCGAGGTAACGATGTGTGTACGGCGTCATACAGGGTAGAATTCACCGGACACCGGCCAGTGATCGGTAGGTGACCGACTGGTGTCCGGACGGTGTCAGTGAGCTGCAGATGTCGGAAGCATGCCACAAGAATTTAATTCTGAGTTAAAACCTTGCAGCTTGTATACGATGTCTTAAGTTACATGTATGGTCTAATAACTAACGAAGACCGACCGGTGACCAACCGGGCATCGCAAGAGCTTGAAGCTCCTATGGATTACCAGACACCTGTCAGCGATCGGTGCTTATGTGACCAGGGTGTGAAGCTACAATATTATGCTTATGTATTGGTTTACCTGGATTCATAATTCTGCCCTGATACCCAGGTAACTCCTTCCCATCAGTACCAACTACTTCTAATACAACACTGCCTTCTCTCTGAAAATAATAATAAGCGATTGATACAGTGACCTAAAATCAATCAATCAATCAATGATACAAGTACGTTACTTGCATGAAATGCATAGTATTGCATACTACGTACATGAATTTCAAGCACAACCTTTAGTTCGCATAAGCCTTATTTTCAAACATTTTCAGTTCCCTAGTCTTATTTTTTGAAATTTAGTTCCCCAGACCCCCAATTCAAGCGAAATTTTTGCTTCCAGAGCCCAAATTTTGCCCAAAAAACTAGTTCTGAAGGGTCATTTTTTGGTCCCTTCAGTTCTCTAGACACCCTATTCAGAGTCAATCTTCCGTTCCCTAAACTAGGGTTTCAGATATCGGGGCCGCAAACCCTTACCAAAACCAAAGTTGGGTGCCCCCCGGGCTTTTCTACTTTGATAAAGTTTGAATTGAGATCATGCAGCATTCAAATTAAACTGGTATTCTACATTTTCAGTTTTTGCTAGCTTGTATCACTTCTGATTCTTGTATAAATTTATTTGTGTTTTATCAGTATTTCTAAACTGAAAGTCTACTGTTCTTTAAAAATAATGTTTTTGCTTATTTACAGATTTGGATTGAAGTTAGGAATGTTTATCATTTATCAGTCATGTCTTTGGTGTTCGTACCATCCAAAAATGTTTTTGAGCATCCACATATACCACATTCAGAATGTGATCATATATAGGCACAAATGAACAATATTAAGCTTCATACTTTTTAAGGTATCCGTAACTATACAAACAGCATCAAACTGGTCAAAAGGGTTAAATTGTTGATGGTGGTGGCATGTCTCAATTTGGGACCTTACCATGCTTTAAAGGCAACACATATATATAAACTAAAAAAGTTACTTACTTGAACATGTACTAGAGTTTGGTCTATGCTCCACTGCAACAGATCAGCATACTTCTCCTGTAAGCTTGGATCATCCCATGCTAACTCCTTAATCAGGATTAGGAATATCATGCTGACATTCAATCCATTGACTGGTTGGGCTCCTGATAGAGACGGCCGTCCTAATCCACTTCCATCGACTCTCACCCAGTGTACAACTTGGTCCATCATGGCGATTGCTTCTTTCTGTAAAAACCATGAAAGTATGTGTCACAGTTAGTCCTTTGCACAGATATGTTTTCTTTAGGCTTCTGCTGAATTTCAAGTTTGACAGTAAAGTAATTTAACTTGTTTCAAAAACAGGAAATGTTTAGCGTTTAACTGATTAAATCCTTTTCTTTTTAAAATTTCAAATATCTACCCAACCAAAAATTCTTAAAACCATAAAGAGCTGCAACTGTTTTAGAAGCATAACCATTTCTACTCACTACCAATCAAAATTTTATCCACCAACTGGTAATCTGCCTCTGATGTTGAAAAATCATTTGTGATGGTTTCAGAAAGTCTGTAATACCTGTATTGTCATTTTTTCAAGTGCACAATCTTAACCTTGTCATGATAAAATTTTTCATCAAGCATGAAAATCCAAGTACTGTTATTTTGGTCCCAAGGTCATATAAGAAAATGTTGAAAGGACAAAACTTTATTGAGACAACAAGACTTCATTCCAATTAGCTCTACTTCATTGTCCTGGGTGCATAATTGCAACCACTTTGTATTTTAAAGACATGAATAGTTTGTCATAACTAAACAGGAAACAGGACAGAACAATACGCTAGTCTAAAACCACCTTCAAGATGACATTCTATATAGATGCAAGCAGATGCAAACCGATGCTGCTGAGAAAACGATAACTTTCTTTTCAGTTTCCATTGCAGCCGCAAGAACCATTTTGTGTTTTGAGTATGGGGGGTAGTCGTATGAAACACCAAACATTTGTTTCAAAATGGATGTGTTTCTCCTGATAAAATTGGCTTTATGGCCCAATCTTACCTTGTATTTGTTTTCCTTAGTAGCTCTAGCCAACTCAGCCAAGCCCAGCAGGTAAAAACATTCACTAAATATCTGCCTCTGAATCTTGACTGGTTTCCCGTCTCTTGTAACAAACATATTGCATTTCATGCTGTCAGCTGATTTCACATGCTTCATCAGAAACTCACCACCTTTATAATGAAAGAAAATTAAAAGAAACAATAAAAAAATAAAGAAACCAAAAATTAGCTAAAATGTATTTGTTCAAATAAACACCTGTGGCCTATGAAGGGCTATCCAAAAATATTTCTATAATGGCACATCAAGTAAAATATTTTAAAATTTCACACCACATTCAAAAGTTGGTCAGTTTCATAGATACCTGCTTTTCAAATGCAGGTTAAAAGTCATTCTCAACCATTCACTACAATGTACTTTGAAAACGTAACAGAGAGGATGTTTCAGTTTATTTCTGGTTTCTGAATTCTGAACTATACTGAAGTTTCATTTTCCACTTGATATGTTATTGATATGAGCATTTACTACTTTACCTGCTGTTGCTGCCTTCAGGACCTCCTCAGTGTGATATTGTGGTAAAGTGTTGTATAATTTACTATACATCCAAACCTGATGAAAATAACAAGAAAGGTTATCAGATATGATAGATCAAGTCTACCATACACAGCAAGGAGCTTATGTGGTCTGGTGGAACAGTGCTGGACTCCCAATCAGTAGGTTGTGAGTTCGAGCCCCTCTTGAGCCAACAGGTTATATTCTTGGGCAAGATATTCAAATTGTTATGGGAAACATTACAATCTAAGTGCAGCTAGGTTGTGTGCTTAATCGGTAATGCCTGGTTGAGGGGAATAATCTTGGCAGTTTCCTGACGACAGTATAATAATGGTTTAATAATGGTGTACATTACCATTATTAGTAGTAGTAATTCAAACGTTAAGTGCAAAAATCAAAAATGTGCTATTGTCTTAAAGCAATACTATAAGATTTTGATAAAAAATGATTTATAGTAAAAACAGCATAAAATGGAGGAATGTGACTACTGTAAAACAAGAAATATTTGCTAGCAATTTAATTTCGCTAATTTCGCTAATACCCCAAAATCGCAAAAATAATTTGCCGCTAATATTAATAATGTACAATGATTTCAATGGCATGCTGATGCAATTAGTGAAATTAAAATGCCACCAAAAAACCCAAATTCTGAAATTTTCTTTCCGCAAATATTTCTTGTTTTACAGTATGTAAAAACGTTTTCAAGTGTATTTTGTCAAAAAAAATTGTTTTGCCACCAAAAAATGGATAAAAAGCACATGCATGCTTTCCTTCACTAATACATGTGGAATTAAATTCAGGATCCCGAATTTAATTCAACAAATGGCCATAACAGAAAAAGTAAGTATCTTTGAGCCAAATTGTTTGGAAGGTATTCATATCTACCAAAAACAAACACAAAATGTTATTTTTAACACTTTATAGTATTGCTTTAAAGGTGTAGGTTCCGATCACATACTCTTCCCCAAGGCTCAACCGGAAGTATTGCATTTTTGGATGTCAAATGAAAGCCCATATTTTTCTGATTGTAAATCCAAAATTACACCTCCAAATTCCAAATAGTTTTTGAGATATAGCAAAAAGTGTAAAGTTAATTGGTAAACCTATTTTCCATTTCCTATGTATTTGCATAACAGCCTCATCCCCAGGGTTGCATACTTTGTTTTGCCTCTGAAGAGTAAACAAGAAGTAAACTGAGGGTGAAACCATCCAAAATGCATTTCAGAGGTCAATGTCAATCAGTTAAAAGTAGATTATACACATATTAAGATAGGAACCTACACCTTTAAGAAACTAGTAACCGGGCCCTATTGCATAAAAGTTGAATTAAACTTAAAACCATTCTTAAATTGAATTCAATTCATCCTAAGTCTGATGAATATGTGAGGAGCATACACATGCGGTGGGGAGATTGAGTTTGAACTTATACTTGAGGAGATACAAAGGTGCAATTTTGTTTCCCATCTTACCTGTCTTCCTTGAAGCCAGCAAGCCTTCATATCATCGTACCTCTTGCCATCTCTACCCAGACATGAGAAGAAACCGCTGAAATGAGATACACGTAGAAACATTAATTAACAGATGTCCATAAAATGAGGACATTTTTATTGATACAAAATAATTTTGAATCATTTCTTCAAAGAAGTATTTATATAAAATAGTTTAATATCGATTTGAAAAAATTTAGTCAATTACAAAAATTGAAATGATGATCATCTATGAAAGTTGAACATATAAATTTTACAGACCAATATTATGTGTACAAACTATAACATTGTTCTGGTCATCAAATGCACTCTATACCTAAAAGTATTATAGCTTCTATGTCCCGGGGGGCCGCTCGAAGAAAAAAGTGGTACGCATGCTCGTCAGAGCACCTCAAAATCGGACCCTACATGTCAAAACCATGTACAGCAAATTCCAACCCTTAATGTTTTAAAATGTTCATAATCATACCCCTAAATGTCGCGATGTCGTAATACACTAACATTGACCCCTAAATGTCATAATGGACATTTGACCCATTAATGGCGTAACACACTGAAATGGACCCTTAACGGAGTCACAATGCCCGTTTTTCTGCCATAAAAACATGAATAATACATTGGAAGCATTTTCTGTAGTTATTTCTTGGAATTTAGAGAAACTGGCAAAAAAAGTGACCCTAAAGTAGAAGATATTGTAAAAAGATGTTTTTTCTGACAAGCATGCGTACCACTTTTATCTTCAAGCGGCCCGGGGTTCTATGTCTACTGTAAAAGAGGGGAAACCGAATCACCATGAAGTTAACTGGCTTGTTTGTGAGATGTTGCAAGATCTTCTTAAAAAGTTTTCTTGCCATCTTATGGCTGAGTTTATGAATTTGAACAAAATTTGAAATATTGGGCAACGATTGATAGATACAAGTAAAAAGTAGTTGCATATGAAGAGGCTGGGTACAGGGGCACAGTGCCCCCATCCTAGGCACTATTTGGCTATTCACTGAAAAATAAAGCAGGAATTTAGGGAATGAGGGAGACAATTTTGGGTGAACCTAATAGAATTCAGAGGGGAGCTAAAGGACTGAGGGCTTCTTTTTCCTTGTTTTATTTATTAATTAATTATTATTATTTATTTTATTTTTTTTTTGGGGGGGGGGAAGGTGACCAGGAATATTGGTTATGGTTGCCTGAAAATTCACTATGCTTATGCCACAGGTGACAGGCCTATTAAGCCCAACATGTCTTACCCATATTCTTCATCATGTGAATGTTTCAGCCAGAATTCCATCGTTCTATTTAGTTCCTTTTCCATCTTCTCTAGATATTCCGTAAGCCGAGACACAGACCCCATCTTCACTGACTCCTTGAATTAATGTTGGTCTCTGATAGAGAAATAAAATAGAACATAAATATTCAACTTCTAATCACCTGTTTTAGTTGATAGCTTTAAACAAATGGCTTGAACATGTGACCATAATACCATAAGTCAGATCATTAAACTTAACTCAGTATTAGAACTTAGTGGTTCTAAAATCTCAAACAGCAATCTAGAATAGATAGAATTGGGGTAAAGTTTATTGAAGAACCTCTGAGAGTCCTGACCACTGTAGTGACCAGTATTAGATACTTCACTGGCCAGATATATTATCACACACTAATTTGTATACACACCACTGCCACACTTAATTGGAGAATTAACTTCACTGTACACACTGCAGGCACTGTTAAAAATGGAAAGCTGTGAAGTATTAAAATCATTTGAGGTTGTATAATTAAGACAAACTACAACCTCTTGTTGAAAGGAAAAAATTCCAAGGTACGGTTGCAGAGATATTGAATTTTAAAACATTTGTAATTCTTTTCAAAAATGGTGCAGCCCGGGGGGCCGCTCGAAGAAAAAGCAGTACGCATGCTCGTCAGAAAAAAACATCGAAAAAGGGTCGGATTTTGGTCCATAACCGTCCATTGGCGTCGTCGACGTCTGTAGGAAAAGGGGTGCTTTTTCAAGGTAACTTTCTACATTAAGGGTCGTCTTTTTACGATATCTTCGACTTCAGGGTCACTTTTCTGCCAGTTATTCTAATGTAATATTCCAAGAAAAACTACAGAAATGACTTCCAATGTATTATATTCATGTTTTTTTATGGCAGAAAAGGCCATTGATGGTCCATTTCAGCATGTTATGCCAAAAATAGGTCAAATGTCCATTACAACATTTAGGGTCTATTTTAGTGTATTACGACATTTAGGGGGATAATTTTGAATATTTTACAACATGAAGGGTTGGAATTTGCTATACATGATTTTGACATTTACGGCCCAATTTTGAGGTGCTCTAATGAGCATGCGTACCACACTTTTCATCGAGTGCCCCCCCCCCCTGACACAATGGCATAAGGTCACTTGAGAAACTTTGAACATCATATAGGGAACTTTTGATCAAATCGGGGTGGGGTGGTTGTGGGGGGGGGGGGGGGTACACATATTTAGAGGTAAGTAGCGTTTTTAAAAAGATGGGACAAGTAGGAAGCTCAAGTCGTTTTCTGGTTGCAAAGAATGTTGTGAAAGTATTCCATAGCTCTTATTATTTACACAAACATTATAAATTAGAATGAATAGATTTCATTTGGTTGAGAGAACTTGAATAAAAATGGTACTTCAGATGATATCACTAATAGTGGCAAGATTCAAAAGGCCAAGCAGAAATAAATTTTGTTATGCGTCTTCTACTTTTGATTTAAAATGTAAAAGTTGAATCATGATCGAAAAATTGTAATCAAGACTCAGACGATGAAGCTGTATCGAGCGATCATGAAGACTAAATGTACACCCTTGCAAATAGTGGTTAGTAAATACAGTAATATTAGGAACAAAGCAGGAAAATGTCTTTTTTATATAGGCCTATACTTGTCCATAATATAAATTATGGAATAGCAAGCTCATTGACAGTTATTGAATCCAATATTCTTACGAATAATATTTTAAAAATTATGGCCTATTTCCGCCTAATGGTGGATTCAGAGTCTGTCGATATGCATCGATCGATGCCCATCGACGCGCAGTCTTTAACATGCGCTATTCCTTGTGCATAGTGCGTGTAAAGACTGCGCGTCGATGGACATCCATCGATGCACATCGTCAAGACTCTGAATATACCATAATTGATTCCATTGGCTGTATGAATGCAAATCCATACACCTCTCACGATGTGCGGAACGACTGACCCAAAACTTGTAGGTGCCCTGACTAACCCTGGAAAACATCGAGTACAATTATAGTACAACATTCCTAAGGTGCACATTTGGAACACAATTATAGTACAGTTTTAGTACAAATAAAGTACAAATTTGTGTACTATAAATGTACTCAAATTGTACTTAAATGATGTTCCAAATGTGCACCTTAGGAATGTTGTACTATTTTTGTACTCGATTCTTACTAGAGAAAGTATTTTTCATTTTATGCACAACTTACCGTTAAATGTGATACTTAATATACAGCTTGCCTCACGGTGTTTCTTGAGCAACGCCTACCGGTTTACTCCTTGACTATCATGACAGGGCTTTAGCAATTCATGTGTGCAAGAGCACATACCGCACATTTTTCATGATGTGAGTTGTTCAAAATGAGACTTCAATAAATAAATTGGCAATTTTGAGTCAATGTCATGCAAGCTTGATGTCATGACAATCACAAAATTAATGCCAAATGGAGCACAGTCGTAATGTCAGCCCAGGGGGGTACTTAGTGGAAAGGTGGGTGTACGGACGCGCGGCCAAGAACGGTTGCATTTTTAACCTCCCAGGTTAAACAAAGGCCCCTCAAAAATTTGAAAAATGGTTTACATAACGGTTGCATTTTTCAAAAATTTTGACCAATGTTTCCTTTGGTTTACATACCGGTTGCCAAATTGGGCCTTAGAAGTGCAATTTACATTGTAAAAATGCATTGAATGGTCTAAATAACAGTTGTTAAAGTCAAATTGGTTTACATATGGGTAGCCTGAGCATTTTTTTGCTTCCTCAAGTTTACAAAACGGGTGGTAGTCGAAAACTCCGGCCGCGCGTCCGTACCCAACCGAAATCTAAGT
>JXSR01S004457.1:19452-31685 GCA_000969725.1 Ophiothrix spiculata
TACTGATACACCTATCCACAATTTATAAGTATATAGGATATCTGCACATTTTCTGGCTCTACTTCTGCTTCTGCTTTAGATAATTCGCAACACTCCAATTGGAGTCAAACGCGAAGCTCTCTGGTCCTAGAGAGAAATGATATACTTTTGAAGGTATAGTCATCAGGAATGATCACTTCGGTATGAATACTATTTATTATTTATTTATTTGATACAAAATGATTAAGTTATGACAAACAAATGCAATCAATATGTGATGAGAAATGACAATTTGAGAATGAACGTTGTTTATGGCCTCTGCTCACCGCCTCGCCATAAGCGACGTTCAATTCATGCCCTAAATTTCTTGCATGAACCCTTAAGCAGTTAAGTATTATTTTTTGAATACATAAAATAGTTTGACAACATGTTTTCCACTACAAAGTAACCAAAGGATTACTAACGATCCTCCTCCACCCCATGCCATTTAACAATTCTGGTGAACATTTTGATGTCTTAAATTAGTCAATTTGTTACGTGTATCGTTTGAAGCTAGGGGAATGCTTTTGGTCTTTTATGGAATAAATGGTTTAATTCCCTTACTCTTTACAGGAACATACTCACATCAAAGGGTCGAAGCGTCTTTACGCGCCATGAAGGACCGTCGTGATAATTTACTGAAGGTAGGTATTAATAGCCAGCACGGGGCAAGGGGGGCCCCTGACAAAAAATCGAGCGGGAAATCGGGCCGGACAGCAAGCGGGAGAAAATCGGGAAGGACAAGAAAAACGAGAGAGCAGGTGCTAGACAGGAAACATGGGGGGAAGCAGAAAATCCTGTCAACAGATGTGCAGAAAACGCTTAAACCTTTTTTTTTTTGCTTGTCAGATTTTAAAATCGACTTGAATTTATTTTAGGTGTACGAAAATGGATTTGTTGCCGGGAAAAATTGGGAAGAAATGTGCAAACGCTGAGGGAAAATCGGGAAAAACGGGACGAAATATCTTTGCCCCCCTGACTAAAATTCTGGCTACGCCACTAGGTATTACTAATTCATTTGAGAAAAATCCGGAACTGAAAACCAGGAACAACGAAAATATAGTGGTGCTAAGAAGACAATTAATTGTTACATTTTGTTTACAGATTATAGAAAACAACAGAAATATCAAAGTTGTTGCTGTATTTCTCTATGAGAATGTAGAAGCTGAGGTTGATCCGACAAGGCAGACAAATGAAGTAGTACGACGATTGGCACTCTCCAAATACGCCAAAGTTCTGCTTCGAGCGAAATCTGTGTTGAGTACCAAGAGCTCCCTTGAACTGCGGATGGTAGATGGGAATGATGATGACAAGAAGAGGTTGAGGAGGGAAAACTTTGGAATCTTTAAACTCAACGGTAAAATGATTTTAATATTCCCTCAAACTAAAACGCAAATTGCTTCAATTGAATCTCATTCCTTAACACGTAGATCTTATAATATGCAGAATATCTGAATTAGTTGACAGATTATGTCAAATGATTCATCGTCATTTTTAACGTGCACGGTTTAGTTAAAAATCAAATCCCGAAATTGTTTTAAACAACATATTCTTATTTTCGACAGATGGTGTGGATGAGGCATCGTGCTTTGCGCAACAAGCTCTCCGTGATAAGTCCCCATCTCACCTGATTATGTTCAATGGACCTGAAGTCACCAGACACCGTAGAATATTGGATAGCAGTATTGGAAAAGCCTGGAATGCCGAGACGTCACTCCTGAGATTAGCAGCTCTCATTCTCAAGCATAATGGACACGAAGAGGGCAATGGAGCCATTGAAGTGCGTGAGATTTTATCGTTATCAACATGTTAGGCTTCTCTATGAAGACTCGATAAGATACTGATACACCTATCCACAATTTATAAGTATATAGGATATCTGCACATTTTCTGGCTCTACTTCTGCTTCTGCTTTAGATAATTCGCAACACTCAAATTGGAGTCAAACGCGAAGCTCTCTGGTCCTAGAGAGAAATGATATACTTTTGAAGGTATAGTCAACATGACCGGGAAAGTTTTCCCTACTCTTTTCGAATAGCCCGTTACGTTCTTTTACATCCGACAGTGTGTCAGGAACACCTCAGACGGCTTTACCTGTCTTCCGAAGCACGAAACAAGTAGAGTAAAGTTTCTTGCTTGAGGAAACAAGGAGACGTGCCGGAACCGGGGCTCGACCCCACGACAGATCCTGTTATAATTGATAAAGAAATTGTGTCTTTTGATCTATAGTCATATCTGTGACAAATCTACTTTTCCATGTTTCTAATACTTGCAGGAAGGAGAATTGAAGGCCATCAAAGACATGTATGATGTACAAGTCATCACCAGTCGGCCAGATTATGATCCCCGGACATTGCAATTCTTGGGACGTGGAGCATTTGGCGAAGTGTACAAAGTTACAGATAAATCAGGAAAGGCATATGCCATCAAAATGCTTAAAGAGCTGGAAACCTCTGATGTAAATGCTTTGGAGAAGTTCAAACGAGAGACTGAGAACTTAAGGTACGATGAAAAAAAAACCCATTATAGACTTAGAATTAGGGCGAGTTGTAATTCCAGTTAAAATCCGATAACTACTGATATGCACAATTGGAAGGCTGACATCAAATTCAATCTTGCGTCATATCGTGCGTGGAAGCATGTATTGTTTTCTAATTTGATGAAGTAAAATCACGTGGATAGAGGATTTCTAACTAGTATAATTTGCACACTCCTATACACACAGCACTTTATATTGTCTTTATTTTTGGGGTGCCCAATACGGTTACTCGAGCTTTTGCTCTTTATTGGCCATCCCTCCAATTACATTTATCTTTCATTGTTAAAAATTGTATTCTCATTCTTCGTATTTAAACTGTGATATTTATTTTGATATATTGCATTGATTTGTACTTGGAAAAATAAACTGAAACTGAAACTTTATTCTTCTTCACAGCAAGGTATCTCACCCAAATATTGTTAAGCTTAAGGAAGTGATGAGAGAAGGCCATCGTCTCTGCATCAAGCTGGAGTTCGTAGATGGCGGCGATCTGAGAAGCATAATTGAGCCGGTGGACGGGAAACCAAACCCGCAGTCGAAGGACTTTGTGTTACGAGCAGCAAAACAGATTGGAGCAGCCCTTGCGTATTTACATCAGATTGGCATGATACATGGTGATGTCAAGGCTGACAATGTCATGGTAAGTCAATTATGCCTAGGTCAGCATCCAAAAATGTCATGATATTATTCAAAACAAAGTGACGTCATATGTGATTACATCATACAAGATGACGTCAATGTGTTGTTAAGCCTGATAATGCTATGGACGGTATTGTCAGGCCCCTGTCACTTTATCCCAATATATTTCATAGCTCATTTGATTGCTACTTTTCAATAGTCGCTGGTTAACGTTTCTTCGCTTATCACATGATTAGTGGCTCCAACCCTGCAATTAACGAGGTCGCACAAAGAATAATCCTGCTCAAATATCGATAGATCCTGACATTCCAAAAGAAATCGTCCTTGATGTGTGTTACGCTTAATCGGGTTCAACGTGTGCATCATTCTTCAAAGTGTGACCTCGTTTTTGTCCACATATTACGTGACACAAAGTGTAAAGTAAATTCTAATTGGGGCCATGTTTTGAATTCAGTGTCATCTCTGTTACTCTGTGGTATTGCAAAGACTAATATCTAGAAATGTTATGGCGTACCTTGCACTCACATGAACAAACTGATGTCACATGTGATTGTGATTACATCATACACGATGACGTCATACGAATAGATAATCTCGTAGAAAGCAATGCTTAAGCCAACATATAGAAATGTTATGATCCTATTCTTGCACTTGCATAAACAACAAACAAAGTGATGTCATACGTGGTTACATCATACAAGATGACGTCATACACAGAAATACATTTACGTAAACAATGTGATGCCATACATGATTACATCATACAAGTTGATGTCATACACAGTGATATCACGGCTGATAATGTTATGGTGTAATGCAGAGACTAACATCTAGATATATGCTATGGTCTTATTCTTGAATCCACATGAACAAAGTGATGTCATTCTTGATTACATCATACAAGGTGACGTCATACATAGAGATAATAAGATGACAAGTAATGCTTACACCAATACATACAGATGTTATGGTCTAATTGTCTTATTCTTGCACTGACATGCACAATGTAATAACATTATTACATCATATAAGGTGACGTCATACACTTGTGACGCCATGCTAGACAACATTCATGAGGCTATGATAAATATTTTGCTTAGTACATCATGTAGAAATATTTGTCTCCACTTTACATAATAAACATGATAAACCATAGGCTACAATGCTGAATTGATTATATCATACAACGGTGATGTCATTAAATAATACGGATGTCACAACGTTCTGTCAACGTTGATAATACAGGTGTACCCAACAACTGTTAAATGCGTTTTAACTTCATAGATTTCAAAATACTTGAGCAATAATTAACTTCTTTTTCAACAGGTGACAAAGGACCGGAGTACATTTAAGCTGACAGATTTTGGTCTGACGAGACATGCTCCAAAAGATGTGACTCAAACGAGGACAAGAGAAGGATCTATGAGGTACATGGCACCAGAAGTTGCCAAAGAAACCAGTTTCGGAAGTCGGAAAGCAAGATACTCCAGCAAAGCCGATGTCTATAGCTACGGTACTTGAGCTTCTAGTCACTCAATATCCTTTGTTGTTTGTTTTATAGTTTGTTCAAGAACATGCAATGTTTCAATAAAGATCCATATATGATGCCATTCCTGAGATCATTCTTCACACTATAGACTTTCAAAAAGTTTTGGATGGCAATTAAACATTGGTAATTCTGGCTTTTCAGATATCCCTAGTTTGTATAGTTAAATAACCCCCGGGGAAAAAGTATACGTTAGGTCCAATCAAAAACTTGACCTTAATCATGACCCGACCATAACTCACTAAACCATGACCTAACTCACTAAACATGACCCGACCCTAACCCTAACCTTAAACCCTAACCCTAAAACTTTGGATGACACCTAAAGTATACTTGGTCCCCGGGAAATAACGTTGTGTTCAAAAAGATTTCTCTCCTTTTCCGCAATATCGCAGGTCTATTGATGATAGAAGTTATCTCAGGTACCTACATATTTGAAGAATACGTTGATCCTAAAATTGTGCTGTCCAAGAAAGTGGAAGGTACCATTGATCCTCGAATACCAGTAAGTCACCAGTATTGATGTTGATTTGTTGTATTTTTTTTCAATGCATATTATTTGGATAAAGTCTTTATTGCCCCCCCCCCCCACACACACACACCCACCAAAAATGAAAGAAAAAACGAATCCAAAATTAGTCCTTGAAAGGAGTTCTGAACTGACGCAATAGTAATTGTAATCAAGACTTGTATGACAAAGCTATCAAATCGCTGCAAGAAAATCCGACCTGTTCCGAACCTGTTCCCACCAAGAAAGGTAACATAAAAACTATCAAAGGCTATTTGCAATTTATGGGACAACAAAGTTAGAGAACTTCTGGTACAAGGGAGGTTTATCCAGATTGTCCAATTGGAGAATTCCTGCTTCACATGGAAGCACGAAGCACATTATGTATGAACTTCCCAAGGGAGTTTAGCAATTTGTTCTCAATGCTTCCACCGATTCTCCTCAATCTCTCCCAACCTTGGCTAAATTGCGTAGATGGCGTCAAATATCTTTTAAAAACATTAAATGTCCCATGTGCCAGAATACTCAGATCCTTCACCACGTTGCAAATTTTGTGTAAAGTCATTTCAAGGAGATATACATGGCGGCATGATTTGGAACTATCCTACGTGGTGTCTCTCTTTTCAAACTTGACAGACGCCAATGTATTTGCTGATCTGTGTACCAAACATGGTGAAACGGTTACAACAATCCCCCGCAGTTCCTCCCTACATCCAAGCGGCCAGACATTGTTATTTAGAGAAATTCACCATCACTCAGTTGTCGATGCCTTTCGAGACAAATGTCATTTATACTCATCAAAGAAACTCAACAGATATGCCAGCCTTAACAACGATCTGACCGATAAGGGATATAGTGTGGATCTTCTTGCGTTCGATAAGGGATCTACTGTGGATCTTTTTGCGTTCGAAATAGGCAGCAGGGGATTTCTTTCAGCCGAAACATCCAGAACCTGAAATCCATTATTCACGTTTCTGGCACTTCAATTCTATTTTCAGATACCCTCCCCAAGATTGTTATCTCAACATCATTTAACAAGGCTCCAAGGCTCAACCATCCTATGTTGTGGTTTTTTTTTACTATTTGTCCTGACCTGCTGCATTTTTTTTCCTTGCCAGAAACATGCTTGCGTGTAAATATGTGTCCTATAGGGTTTGCACTGGTCCTGCCAGACTGTACTCTGTTGCTTTTTATTTGTTATCTGCTTGCGTATATGGTATATATTGTTGAATTAATTGGCTGATGGAATTAAAATTAAATTGAAGACATTTTGGCGACCTATTGTATTATTCAATGGAGTTTGTTATTCCTTTATCAAATTTAGCCTAGATTTGTTTATTAGACGGATCTGATTTATTTTCAGTCCTATTGAGGTCAGAGCTACTTCCGACGAAAGCTTCACCACTTTCGTACACTCATTGGAACCTTCCTTCATACTTTATTTTCATGTCAGCGTTGAATACCTGTTTTTGTTGGGTTTATTTCAGGCTGGTTGCATCGAAAAACATGGCCCTATGATGGTGCAAGTCCTCACGGGATGTCTAAAATATCAATATAGAAGTCGCCTCAGCATGCAAGAAGTTACCAAGATGCTTGAGAGTAGTGGAGATACATTGACAGGCACTGGAGGCATTCAGTTACTGTGTCTTGGAACTGGAGCAGGAATAACAGGTACTTGTTCCACATGATTTTCATGACCAGTATGGTTTTGATTTTGTATTTTAGAAGTTTTTTTGTTGCCAGGACCACTCCTAATGTCATAATTCACATAACCCATAAATCACGAATTGCTTTATAATATAACAACATTTTTTATCCATGTATATGATTCTGAATGATTAACTTAACTTGATCAAATTTACCCTGCTTTTTCAAATAAATACAAAGCAGCAAGAACAAAAAAAAAAGATGAAAAATGTAAACAAAGATAATCTGAAAAACAAAGTCACTGTGAATAGAGATGAGTTTTGACATTTGATTTGAATGTGTTTAAGTCCTTGGCACCACGGATGGAATTAGGAAGACTGTTCCATTTATGAGCAGGTGCAACAGAGAAGGCCCTATCACCAGCATTCTTGTTAATAGAAGATTAAGATGTTTGTTTCTTTTTCTTTTCCAATAGCTGCTGTCTATGGAGAGCCAAGTTCATCGATGGTGATTCTGTATGAAGGCAAGCCTCTGCTGTTGGTTGACATGGGTCTAGGCATCATAAAGGCTTACCAGTCTGCCCTAGGTAGGAATAGGTGTATATTACCTTTTTTTCTATGTGTATAAAAGAATGGAGACTGTATTCTCTATTATTCGATCCGTGATTAACACGTAGAGCCGTTACCTAGTGGTAGGTACCGACTCTGAATCTTGTCGGGGCTTTAGGAGCATGGGTTCGAATCTGGTGGGCAATGTGCATGTGGTGTCCTTGAGCAAAATACTTACCCATTAATGTGCACCTCTCGACCCAGGAGTCAAATGGGTAACGGTATTCTTCAATGCTGAGAGAGTAACAGACTGGAAGGGAAGGAGATGCTGGTCTATCTGGTCTAATCGATTCGACAGAGATTAAACCTCTTTAATCTATAAAACGTTGTGAAACTTCCGAGAGTGGAAAGTAACAATCCACAATACAGTAATTTCTTGGATTTTCTGCACGATATCCTCTAGTCCAGTCTGACATATGATAAGAAACAATGTAACAATGCCCAATATTTATCAAAATCAAATCAAAAGGGTCACCCATTAAGCTTCCACAGTTTAATTCCCTTTATATCCTTTGTACCAAATCCCTTTGAGATTTGCTACCTTTCTTGTGAAACTCCCAGATATCACCGTTGAATTGATTACCTGTCAGGATTGCGATTATTATCTACAAAACTTGAATATGATATGTGCTCAAAGGGTCTATTGAATTCAAAGGGACAATCTAGAACGAAGGGAACCCCAACTTCATGCTGAGAATTTCTCAAAGCATTACTTGGATGACTTTTCATATGATACGTTGAGTAGGTGATTACTATATATCATATATAACATTTAAAAGACCACTCTAAACATCATTTCTGTATTATTAGGTGACGTTTTTCCAAAGGATATCTTCATAACGCATAACCATTCGGACCACTCAGGGGAGTTGGCTCTTGG
Organism: Ophiothrix spiculata; assembly: GCA_000969725.1. Lineage (NCBI taxonomy): Eukaryota > Metazoa > Echinodermata > Ophiuroidea > Amphilepidida > Ophiotrichidae > Ophiothrix > Ophiothrix spiculata. Next base: position 27,838 of record JXSR01S004457.1, read on the forward strand.
TGGATACCTTGCCATCCAAAAACTGCGCCAAATGAACATGCCTGGAATCAAACTGAATATCCTTGGCGGACCGGAAGTACTACCCAAACTGCGTGATTGCAGGATGGATGAAATCTACAGTGCAATACCTAAGGTATAGTATAGACTATACGGGAGACTAAAGCCTCCAGTTCATGTCGTGTCACTTTTTATACCCCCACTGTGACGTCCACGACTGTGTGAATAAGTTGCTGGAGTCGAAAGGATTCAACCTATGTAAATGGACTGTGATGAGTAATAATACTGACTGAGTGGGATTTGCACACGAAACTAAATCACACAGAAAAGGGGGAAGTGCAGCTAGATACATAGTTTTGATATTCAGTAATTTATCTTGCAACTTAGTCCGATAACTGTACTGGTATGTTTTCGTAGTTAAAGCAACTGCATAAAACTACATTTTACCAAATTGAATATTCGACTTTGCCATTTTTTTGGTTCTCAACAGGAACATCTTGGAAACTTTGTGGACTGGACGAGTTGTCCTGAGGGAGAGAAGGTTTACTTGGACAAAGACAAGACAATGCACCTTATAAGTCACAGGAGTCAGCATTCAGAAATATGTTATGGTAAGAAAAAAGTCGATTTTTCAAACGTCATGGTATTTCGTTATACAGATCACTGCAAGTGAACGCACTGGTCCTTATCTTATAGAGTACAACGCTAAATTTTACCTTTGATGACTTTAAAAAACAGAGCTATATGGAGCTTGCCCTTAGCGTAGCGATTCGGCGTCACAACAGTTATTTTGGATCCGATTTTTCATGATATTTATTTTCTTTCAAACAATAATAAAACTCTTTCTTTCTTATAAAACTCTAAGTAGCGATTCGGCGTCACAACAGTTATGTTGGGTCCGATTTTTGGATCATGATATTTATTTTCTTTCAAACAATAATAAAACTCTTTCTTTCTTTAACTTAGAAAACAATTTATTTTTCTGCTTCTATTTGTCAGGGTTCAACTTGTACGTCAAGGATCAAAACATCCTGGGATTCTCAGCTGACTCCGGTTTCCGTCAAGATATGTATGAGAAGATATTTGCTGCATCAACTGTTGTCGTCGATGCCCGAACAACTTCATCCAAAGAACATGCTTCGGTGAGTTGTAAACCCATTTTCAAGATTTAACTGAATTTATTGGGGATAAAAGTCAAATATGTTTTAAAGATATAAGAATGTGTAAGCGATCAACATGATCAAGGTCAAAACATAGGAATCAGCTTTATAATCAGTCGAGTGCCAATTCTCACTCATTCAAAAAATATAACAACTTTAATACACATTATATATACATGTTATATATGATATTTGATGGTAACAGCTTTGGTGTATGCTTTCAAAATATATAAATAGCCATCGCATTTTGACTGAAATCAGTAATGGTTTATTTCACTTATATGTTTTCATCTACTTATTGTGTTTCCTTTATTGTTAATTCGTTCACAGTTTGATGAAGTCATTGAGTTTGCCGGAAAATTCCAGGTAGGCTATGTCTCCTAACTATGATATGCGTAAGCCCGTAGCCAGTGTGCTCGCAACCAAAATCGAGAGTGTACACAAAGGTCCATAAAAATATAGGAAATGTCCACCAAAAGAAGTCCTTAACTTACGTTTGTTTGTTTGTTTGCTAGTCACTTTTTCAAAAACATTTAAATTTGTTTAGTATCGACCAGAACGAACCTTTCACCACCAAAAGTCTGCCATATGAATCCCGAACCCCGCACAAGTTTGTAAAACATGTTATGTATCTGATATACTTTCTTAAATAAAAAATCTTTAAATTCTTTGCAGAACAAACCGCATCGGATTTACATCACGGGATACGGGCGACAAGATGAGTGGCCAGATGATCAAGATATGACGCCAACATTGCCACTCACACCAGGCGACCTCTATGCTTTATGGCCACTGCCAGTGAAGGCATAAGCCCGGGGCATAAGCAGATTGAATCTCCTGTCGATGCCTGTGGCGTGTAGAAAATATATATTCTTCGAAAATTAGTCGTATTAGAATACAATCTCCAACTCTCCAACTACACCGGTGCCAACTAAATGCCTTATTCGGCAGTTGCCGCAGAGTTACACGTTGTAAATTTACAAATTGACAATTTTTCTTAAGAAGTTAAAGTTCTGGTGGACATAGGTCCTGATGTAATGGTGCAATTGAGATAGAAGACAGTAAGGTTATAACAATTTGTAAGTCCTGATAACATACTGTACCGTACTAGCTCACTAACGGTGCGAAATGTTCAGAGTTCGAACCCTCGTGGTGTCAAAGTGAATGTGCTTTGAAATCCATTGGACCAGAAATCAACTGTTAATTGTCTGGTGGAAATAAAAGAAGATATCTGGACCTTCCATGATGCCTTGCTTCACAATTTTTTTTTTGTACAGGTTGTAATTAGAGGGTTTAGGGATGAGACATATCTGTAATGCAAAATTGGGACAATGTCTGTGCTATGTTTCACCCCTAAACCCTCTCATTACAACCTGTACAAAAAATCCCAATGCCATTGGAAGCAAAGCATGATGGGAAGATCCTGATGTCTTCTTTTGGTGGAAATCGTACGAACCTCGGGGAGCTGGATTCTGACTGTGGTTGTTTCAATATTTCCGCAGGACCTGGAATGCATTAAAGCTTTAAAAAGTCGATTGAAGCCGATTACCCGGATATATAAAGAATTAGATAAGATACAGTCTTCTCGATAGCAATTTATTTTGCCTATACGGTTTAGATTAAAAAAAAATAATAAGATAACAAAAATCAACTAGTGTGTTCAATTTTGAGGAACTTAAAGCTCAAAAGATTTTAGGCACAGTTTTAAAAGGTTTACGATCTTGAAAATGAATATATCTTACGATAAACCTCTTATACTCTTGGGAATTTCACGGTACATTTTTAATACCTGTACTGATATATTTGGGGAATTCTGTATAGCCCAATAAGGATCTTATATTTTGAAGGGTTCGCATGTCAATTTATATCCATACCCATACGGTATCCACGCAACTTACGATTCTAAAATTCTAGAACTTGTCATTTGCAGCATGATTAGTAACTTCACTGAATAGACGTCCAAGTATATAGTTTTTACTGATAACACAGTATATAAAGGTGTACGACAAGGTTGCCCTTTGATTCTATATTGTTTATCTTGTCTATAAAAGAGCTGATATTCAAAAAGTTCCGGTAAATGTATTTTTAAAATGCAAAGCACCTTCACATGCATGGACGTACTTAACTAAATACTTAAATGTATATTTTTGAAAAGGTTCTGGTTTATTTGATTGATTTAAATAAATTCTCTCATGGTATGTTGATATGGGTTATGTGTTATATATTGGGTTATATATATAATAAAACGGTAAAGTAACTGATTCCCTCACTTCATTATGTTTTTCATGTCGTAATTCCCTTATTTTATGTCGTACATTAGTAAATTTGGTATCATATGAGAGAAGAATAAATATATTTCAATAAAATGAAAACTGTATATGTGTTTAGCTTAACTTAATCAAAACGGTGGAGGATGCATGGGGAGCCGGATGATGGGGAGCTTCTAATTCACATAATCCATCGCTATTTCCACACACTTGCATAAATTTTCACAAGATTTGGGCAGAGACAAGGATACCATAAAAAGATATGGAATTGAGGATGATTTTGGGTCATGAAACTTCAATGGTCAAGATAGATACAAGGGGTTGCAAAATCTGTCACTATTCCCACATACTTATATGAATTTTCAAAAGACTTGAGCGTACTCTCTAAATGTAAAAAGAGTGAAAAAACGAGTGAATGCAAATT
>JXSR01S004457.1:72864-84735 GCA_000969725.1 Ophiothrix spiculata
CAAACAAACAAAACACATTTTAAATCAGTAAAAGAAATAACAAATACAATTTTTATTAATGTAGCAACAATTCTGTTATTGATAGCTTTCTTGTAATATGAAATAATATTTCGGTGCAAAAACATGTAAAGGTTTGTTTTAAATTATTTATCCGACCAGGTTGGTGAAGTGCTTTCCACTGAATTGTCAACTGCAAAACAGAATTTAGAAAAACTTCAAGAGGAAATGAGAGAAGTGACCACAGAGAAGAGGACTTCACAACAACAACATGCCTACTGGCAGGAAGAAGCCAACAGATTGACGGGAGAAAAGGAATCACTGAGCAAGGTACACATAGATCTATAAGGGGTGGACTTGACATAGATTTCCCACGTTGCGTGTCATAAAATATAAATGAAAAATGCAGTTTTTTATATCTTTGCTGAGATTCAAAGTATTGTGATATTCTCCAACAAAACAACTTAGTTGGTTATGAATCTCATAAACTAAAAGTTTTTGGCAAATTTAGAAGCCTTATGCATGTTCAAATGCTGTAAATAAAGTTTTTCTAATTTTACTGTAAAATAGGCTATTTTATTAAAGGCTATTTTATTAAAAATTTCAGAAGTGATCAAAAATGTTCGAAATCATGAATGTGGTAATTTTTGGTAAAAAATGAAATGCGCGCATACAACATGAAACAAGTTGTTTCCTTTTTAGCCTAATATCATCTTTTTATTTGTAAATACATTTTCTAGGCTTTAGAACAACAGAAAGAAGAATTTAGTAAAGAACGAGACCAGATAAGTGAACAGCATCAGACCATCAGAGAAAACCTGAAAGAAATGAGGACGGAGAAGACCAAAGCACAGGGCCGATGTCAGGAACTAGAGACGGCAAGTCATTGGAAATATAGAAATATTATGATCCGGGGATTGGGACTACTTAGTACAAAAGTGGCCATAGGAGCATGCTGCAAATAGAAGTAGCAAAATAAGGTTGCCTCGTATTTCAATGGGTCCTTTTTCATTGTTGCCAAATTTGATCTGATATAGTGCAAATCATTTCAGAAAATTATAGTTTTTATATAAAATTTGGCTGGTTTGGATCGTGGATGGTCCTTTTTCTTAAAAATTTGCATTTTTATGGGTGACACTTCAAATTTCCTAGGGGTACATCCCTACCAAAACCAAACTTGAGCCCCCTCCCCAGATTGCGATTATGTTCACACAAACTGAAATCGGCATATTTAAAAATATCATGTAACAAGATGTAGTTGAAGACAATCAACAAATAATTGTATAGAATTTGAGTGAAATGTAAATTAGTTTGGCAGTTGACACATCTATTTTCACAGGCATTTTGAGGAGCTTGAGTATTCTTCAAAATAAAACTAGATCTATGCATTACTTTTTTCAAAAATCAAAATCCCAAATCGCATGGATTTGATCCGATTACATTTTCCTCAAGTTTCTGAATAGATACCTCCTCAGCCTCCCCTGCAGATAAAAATTAATGCAATTACAAAGTTTTTCACAGAAACTCATTTTATATTGCCTGAATTTAAGCTTTTTATCTACAAAATTTTTATCCATTTCCTGTATTTCTAATCATTTTTCTTTAGCCTTCTCTTTTACCATATCTTGATTTCTGCCCCTCAATGTAAAAATGCAGTATGTGCATTCATAAAGTATAGCAGATACTTCCATATAGCATGCAATTCCACCTCAATCCAATCCCATACTAGAAGGTTGTATGTACATTACATATGTTTGCTATAGTAAATACTGCATTAAGTTATGCAAGAGCATTGCGCGTCTGCTTATTTCGGCAGGAGTTCTTCAAGGGAAAAGGAAGTAACTTGCAATTGATGTGTAATGCACATACTGCGTTTTTACTTTGTTAGGCAGATTAGCCTTGTCTATGTTAATAGGTCAATCTTTAAATTGTTTTGATTCTTATAGATGCTTCAGCGTGCTAATGAGGAGATAGAGACTTGCAGTGTCCGTCACCAAGACGAAAATGAAGAATGGAAATCATCTTGCGATACACTGACTCAATCTGTGAGCAGGAAAGACAATGAGATTTCTATGCTTGTTGAGCAGTTAGAACTTACTCAAAATGAGGTATGGGGTAAAACTAAAGCTGAATTCATACTTACAACGCAATATGTTACGTATAATTTTCATCCCAAACGGCACCACAAATGAATTCACACTCAAAACACAAACAGCGGTAGCCAACAACATAAAAATACAATGGATTGTTCAGCTTTCCTCAGCTCGGTTTGTGATGATGCAAGTTCGGTTGCGTTTTGCTATCAATTTATAGGAACTGCTGTAAACTCCCATCTACCCGTGCGTTTGTGTAGAGTCTGAATTCTGCTTAAAAGTCATCATTCTTTTACAGTGAATGCAGAAATGCACATGATGCATGTGCTGTTATATATTGCTTTGACAAGCATAATGAATTTATTGTATTGTGGTTATTTTAACCTTTTGTTCATGTGTCAAACTTATAATAATTTATCATATAAAACGGCTGATAATGAAGACCTCATCTTCTTGATGGTGGAAGACATTAGTATACTGCTAATGAGCATAAGCATAGATTAGTTGACACTAATGTCTATAAAAACGGGTAAGGAGCTAGTCCACAGATATGCATGAGGGAACAACAAATGATTGCTGCACATTTCAATAGCCCCACTTGATTTGGCGTGAAGTTTAAAAGCATGTGTCCTAAATAAAACCTGCTGCGCATGCATAGTGCCGAGCAAGGAACAATGGATATGACCGTGCACACTGGCGGGCATGAAGTCCTATGTCAACTCATCTATACAATATGTAATGACCATAGATATAGTGGAGTGGAACACACTCAATACTATTTTTATTCTGGCAAGAGATCAAATTGGGAGGTTCGGATTTTTACCAATGATTCATCACATCTTGTAGTAGTCATAAATATTGAAAACACACTCACCTTTGTGTTCAGAGTTGCATACTGTTTGCATTTAGTGCGCAGGTGCACTCTATGTGCAACCAAATTTCTACACTTTAAAGTTGATCTTCCCAAGACAAGAGTGGATTCGAATACCTCCAATTTGAGCTCCATATCCGATGACCCCATTAAACTTGGCGATATAGGCAGTCCAATATCTCCAGCCTATATCTCTATGTTACTGCACATTCTCTATTTGATCACAAGCTTAATAGAACCTGATTAACAAGGTTGCTTCAATTCTCATACACAGATTGCACAGTTCAAAGCAGAACTGTTGGCTGCACGTCAAAAGCATGAGCAACTGTTGGAAGAGAGGGATGAGTTGGATGAGCTGAAGGAGGAGAACAAGAGACTGACACAAGAACATGGAGAAGATCAGCAAGTCATACATCTACTTGAAATGCAGAAGAACATACTGGCCAAGAATCAGGTAACATATGATCGTGCAAATCGTGTACTTAGCCAACAGACAAAAATTACATTTTTTGAAAATTGGGTTGAAGGATCATGAACAGGGTTCAAAATAAAGGATTGTCCATTGTATGAAACAACATATAAAGGCCCGGACAAGCTTAAGGGCCCTGTCAACTCTTTGTTTTCTGAAACAGTTTTTGCACTATAACTCAGCAACGGGTAATTAAATTCAAATAAAAGTATACATTTCTACAAGAGGATTTGCATACTAAACATGATGGTCAGGTCATTTTTGGACCAGAATGTAAAATTTTGGCCCTTAGATCCAAAAAAGGTCAAAAAAATCGTGTTTTTCGACCAAAATTTTACGGGAAAGCTAACTAAACTTAGTTTTGGCAAAATTTGAACTTTCTTTATTTTTTAGAACCTAAAAAGCATTATCTAGGAACGCATTTTTTATTTTTTTATATTTTTTTATTAGTTTTTGAGATATTGTCAAAAATTGGTCCAAAAATGTCAAAAAATCCCACTCTTGACACCATTGTTGGCAAAATATAACATTTTTTGACATATTTTTGGCAATATTTCAAAAACTAAGAAAAAAATAAAAAAAATAAAAAATGCGTTCCTAGATATTGCTTCCTTGATTCTAAAAAGTAAAATGGTTCAACATTTTACCAAACCAAAATTTAGTTAGCTTTTCCCTAAACTTTGAGGCCCAGAAACATGATTTTTGGACCCTAGGTCCAAAATTACGCATTTTGGTCCAAAAATAACCTGACCATCATGTTCAGTATGCAAATCTGCTTCTAGAAATGTATACTTTTATTTGAATTTAATTATCCGTTGCTGAGTTACAGAGCAAGAGACATTTCTGAAAAAGGGTTGACAGGGCCCTTTTCCCCACCCAACAATCTGAACATTCCTTAAAAGGAATGTTCAGATTGTTGGGTGGGGAAACTTACAATTATTGGCAATTGTAGCCCTTACCTATAGTAGCAAGCCATGCACAAATCTAAACTGCTCAATTTGCTCTTCAAGTTGTATAAAAATTGTGTTTTTTCATGGTATGAATAGAAGTTTTTGTTGTTGATGCATAAAATATGCACTTGTAACGGAATATGTTGTTTACTTATGCCAACATATGGGAATCTGCAGTCTCCCGATTAAGTTGTTAAAGTGACGGATATGTTGAAAATTTTGTGGCCAACCTCAAACTTCATCAAGGATGTCCGCTGGACAACAAAGATTTTTGGTTTGTTTGCAGCGTACCTTTACAAATTGACTCAGACACAAAAGAATAATTTAGGCAATCTCATAAAAAACAACAAGAACAAAATTAATATGTATATAAGCGAGATTTATTTGTAATATATGGACTATGTCATTATATTATACAGTGTTTGACAGTACTATTCCGTAACGACCAAAAGGTCCTCACTCATTAGAAACACATTGCAGAATGAACTCGCAAAAATGTTCCTTAAAAACCTTAATTAAAGTTATAAAATCTACATATAAATACAAAAAAATCAAATTGATCCATGCCAAAAGAGATTATAAATAGTGATGGAAATTGATAAGTAAAGATGACCTTCTCAGTGGAGATTAAAACATTTTTTGTAAGTGAGATTTAAGCATTTTCTTGAATACATCGACAGAAGAAGCCTCTCTGATTTGACGAGGCAGTTTGTTCCACAGCAGTGGACCAGCAACAGTAAAGGATTCGTCTGCAATGGAATTTTCCATACATACTCAGAGAGTTGTGTCTTGAGGTTGTTTCCTTTGGATTACATGGAACAAAAATCTGAGTGTCTTCTGTATAGATGTTAAACTACAGTTGATGCTTGCATGTGATATCACCTACTGGATTTGAAGAGATGTAAATCCGTTTGGTCCAATTATAGAGCCTTCGGGCAACCCAAACTAGAGAGGCTTTGGTTTAAAGTAGGATCAATGTTCTGACTATGTCAGATGGATATATAAATACTTGGGGTCTAGAGGTATATGAAAACTCACATTAGATGATACATGGGACATACAAATATTTAAAGGAATTTATAGCTACATGGAGCAGGCATGCTCATTCGAGCTGCATTGTTTTAATTAATCACTATAGTGTAATGATTTGGGTTCTACATCTAACAATGTTGCTGTAGATGATTTTTTGATTATATGATTGGAATTAAGAAAATAAAGCAACAATCGTAAATCAGTTACAGACAAGAGTGTACTATCTGGTGAATTAGGAATGGTTTCAAAATGTTACACTAAACATCGCTGCATGCAACATGGCTTCTCTATCAGGTAGTATGCCATATCAAGCGTGTGGACCTGACTGATATCCAATACAAAGAATCATTCAATGAGCTGTTTTGAAAATATCTTGTTACTTATGAAAATTAAGTGTGCACAAATAAGGCTGATATTTTATCTCATTGCAATAAATTTAATTCAACTAATTGACACTTTGTTTTCACTTTCTCTTGTTACATTAGCATTATTTTCAAATACAGATTTATATACAGAGTGAAAATATCTTGTTATTTATGATAAGTATCACCAACAAGTCTGATATTTTGGTAGTATCTCATTGCAGTAAAATTAATTCAACTAATTGACATTTTGTCTTCACTTTCTCTTGTTTACATTAACATTATTTTCAAATACAGATTTATACACAAAGTGAAAAATATCTTGTTACTTATGATCAGTGTGCATAAATAAGTCTGATATTTTGGTAGTATCTCATTGCAGTAAATTTAATTCAACTAATTGACACGTTGCCTACCTTTTTCGCTTGTTACATTAACATTATTTTCAAATACAGATTTATATACAGAGTGTATCAAAATATGGTGCAAGTAAATAAAAGATATAATGAGTCCTTATTTTGTTCTTTACAATTGTACTAGGTGTACATTTTTGTTTTGCACACACTTCAAGATGTGTAAATAATTTTGTTCACACATCATGGAGTTTGAGATTTGGTTATATTGGAATTTTTGGATCAAAATCCTTTTAACTATACAAAATGCCTGCATCTCATTAATAACAAAAGTCAAATTCCAAAAATTGTGTGATGTTTCTACTGTAACATTATTGTTCATTCATAATTAAAGAGCTGTAGTCATTACTAGTCTACCGCCTTGTTGGTCTTTGTTAGCATCATCAGTTCTGGCGACACGTCGGTTTAGTATTCTCATTTCTATATTCACATCTGCAGATTTCTTCTTTCTTGAGCAAATGTCACTGTCACTGATAACTGTCACAATGGTGTAAAGGAATGGATTTATGGCTGAGTTTATGGGCAAAACAAATGTCACTGCCCAAGCAAATACTGAGCTGGGAAGTTGCACTAAACCACTTTGTACAAGTATCCCCATCAGGCATATTGGGAACCAACAGAAGAAGTCTGTGAAAACGATGGCTGAGACTTTCATTGTCATCCGCATATCTTTAGCCATTTCGCGGCGCAAAGCTGGTCTTGAGGCTACCGCCATGATAATTCCAATGTAGCATGCAAGTATCAACAAAAAGCAAATCATGTTGAAAGCAATGAATACAGCTACTGAAAAATATAGACCGGGACTTTGATCTGAATCTGTAATTATTGTAACATTTTTAGTATGAACGTCCCAATATGTTAGATGTGAGGTTACGCTAACAGTTTGCTTTTGAGGTTCTATAATTTGTGACAATGGAAGACCAATGCAAACATGAGAGTTGTCATAAAAATCTGCATTTCTTCCAGCTAAAATGGAAGCTACTAAACCAAGAGTTAATGAAAATAACCAAACCATTGTAGCTAACATTATTGTTGATTTCACATTCAATTTGTGAATACTAAGAGGAAATTTGATTTTGATAAATCGATCAATACTGATAAATGTTACGAATAAAACAGATGCCTCACTTGAAGCTATAGCTACAATACCAGCTAATCTACACATAGCACTAGATCGCCAACATTCAGCATTCACTGGGAAATATTTCCCATAGTACACATCAGCAGATGCAATTATTATCATGTAGATGCCCATTAGGAGGTCAGACATTGCCAAATTAAAAAGTAAAAGTGACTGCACTCTGTTTTCTGTTCTTTGTTTAAATCTTTTCCAGCACACTACAAATAAATTTCCTAAAATGGCACTAAACCCTATTACCCATGTAAACATGGATAATGCAGTCATTGAGAGTAACCTATTACAGGTAATATACGGGGATGGTACTTTTGTAGCATAACACAATTCTAATGTATTCAGATAACATTTACAAATTTCAGGTTGGTCTAAATAACATTTTGTATTGTTTGTGAGCCCTAAAAACATTTGTTTTATAATTTTTGTCAGCGGATTACCAGACAAGTCAATATGTTTTAGTTTTATCATATGACCAATATGAGGGATATTTTGCAATCTATTATCAGATAAATTCAAGTATTGCAGACTTTTGAGATCAAGAAAAAGATGTGGTGATAAGTATGTTAAATGATTTGATGCTATTGAAAGGTTTTTCAAATGGGTCAAGTTGGAGAATGTGCCCTCTTCTAACCGTGTGATTCTGTTTCTTTGAATGTAAAGCTTTTCCAAGTTGCTTGTGTTTAGAAATATCCATGTATCAAGTGTTGCTAGTTTGTTGTCGGCTATTGAAAGTTCAATCAGATTGTGCAAGTTAGTAAATAATCTTTCATCTAGTGTGACCAATGTATTGTTAGACAGATACAGATATTTGAGTTTGTGCAGATTATCGAATATTCCTGCTTCAACTTTTCTTAGTTTGTTAGAATCTATATGAAGGTGCATTAGATTGTTCAGGTTTGCAAATAGTGTAACATCTAGTATGACCAGTGCATTGTCATGCATATAGAGGTATTCCAAATTGTGCAGGTTATCAAATATTCCTGCATCAAGTGTTGTTAGTTTGTTGTTATCTAGATCAATTCGGTTCAAATTGTATAAGCTTGCAAATAGTGTAACATCTAGTATGACCAGTGCATTGTCATGCAGAAAGAGGTATTCCAGATTGTGCAGGTTATCAAATATCCCTGCATCGAGTGTTGTTAGTTTGTTGTTATGTAGATAAAGATGTGTTAGACTGTACAAGTTTGCAAATAGTGTGACATGTAGTGTGACCAATGCATTGTCATAAAGATAGAGCTCAATTAAACTCTGTAGGTTATTAAATATCCCTGCATGAAGTGTTGTTAGTTTGTTGGAATCTAGATCAATTTGGTTCAAATTGTATAAGCTTGCAAATAGTGTAACATTTAATCTGACCAGTGCATTGTTATACAGAATAAGAATTTTCAAATTGTGCAAATTACTAAATATCCCTGTATCTAATATGACCAGTTCATTGTTATCCAGAAGGAGGATTTCCAAATTGTCCAAGTTATTGAATATCCTTGTATCTAATGTGACCAGTGCATTATGATGCAGATATAACTCTATTAAACTATACAGGTTATCCAATGTTCCTGCATCTAATCTTGCTAACTCATTTGAAGACACATTCAGAACAAGCAAGTTAGCCAGATAAGAAAAGACATCAGATGGTAGAGTAATGAGGATGTTAGAGCTCAGATCAAGATACCTTAGTTGTTTGCCAATGAATATAAATGCAGACGATGAGAGTGCTCTTATACCATTATTGCTGAAATCTAAGCTAGATATATCACCTGTAAAAATAAGAAACCTGATATCAATCTTGCCTAAAATTTGTGAACAGTTGTAGATGACTTGTCTGTCTGTGAGCATGCATGAGCATTTGTTTGGACATTGTATGTCACACTTTGAATAATTATAAGGGTAGATTTCATTCCGGATTTCATTGCAATGAATAACCGACTCAAATCCTTTTATTTTTGTACAAATTGGCGTCTGACCTTCAGGGGCACCTACCTTATCAACTTGGTTGCCGTATTCATTGCATCCATGAGGGCGGCTCTCATTTACGCTCACAGCTTTTAAATGTACAGTAATATTCCCACGATAATGCAACTTGATAGGTTGACTTCCCAAATATATCATGCATTGCTGCGTGGACCATTCCATGAAGGCAAGATATCGATTGGAACATGAACCAAGGTCTCCCATTCGCTCCAGATAAATGTAATCTGTACTTGAAATGTTTTCAGCAATAATTGTCATTAATATTTGTGATGAGTTGCCTGGCTTGATCTTAAGACTACAAGCATGAGCCTGATTTCCAAAGACGGTTATGTTGACTTGGATATCCAATGTCTCTACATCTTTATATTGACAATGAGAATCTGGTAGAGGTGATATTTCATATACTGCAAGAGTCAATGGCAGTTGAAAAATGATGGCAAGAACCACCAGGAAAATCAGCTGAAGATCCTTTGAAATCAACATTTTCCACTTCTGATGAACTGGTGCAATAGTTCAGGCTGATATCTAATTTGAATCAATTTATTTCAATTGATTGGGGAATGCAAATAGTCCGAAGAGGCTTCAAAGAGATGTCCACATGTATTATTTGTCAATGTTCCAAGTTATTCTTTGATGATGCAACAGCGTGAATGAATTCAAATGGTTTCAAAGTGATAAACAAATTTGTCAGATCTGCAATGCTGTATGTCGATCTCTAACAGTGTCCAAATGTTGTAGAAGTTCTGGAAAAAACGAATTATAACTATAATACTACCAATGCCGCTTGTTGCTGCCTTTTGTTTTCTGCAGTTTGATATCATTCATTGGATGTAACAGATAATTTGTGATATTTTAAACCCAGTTTTAACTCTCTGGATATGATGAGCTGACTAGCAAATTTTACAAATTGCTGTTGCAGATATCCTAGTGGAAATGATGGACAAATCACTTTTATACAGCCACACCCTGCTTTTCAATATTGCAACAGTTGTTCCTCTGGATTAGATTACAATGTAAATTGAGAAAATAATTGCCTTTTTAATCATGATGATACCTCAGTCTCATTTCAGATAAGCAAAGTTCCCTATTATGTATCTCATTAATTAGTTTAACTATAACTTTGCACAGAGATGATGAGACTGATAATTAAATGTGTTAGTGTTATTTTATCTACTCTCAGATTTCATCAGTTCATCATATTAGTTGCACATGATACACATACTCCTGGTCAAAAAAAATCAGTCACACTTTATAATATATGCCCCATGCATATGTACCCAAAGATTTTTTTATTTATGTCAAATGCTGATCATGAATGTTTTTTTGGGATACTCGGGCATGGCCACTGGCTACCCTGCATGTTCAAAGAATGAATTTATAGATGTGGTAAACAAATTTGATTGACATGTTTATTGCAATAGTAGTATGCTTATGGGTTAAATGTCACCATAATGGGGTACATTATTAACAAAATAAAAATGGAAACAATACAAATCAGTCAACACTATTACTCAAACAACACAAAAACAAAGGACATGCAGACTCAAAGTTATTCATAGGATATATTTTGCCTACGTTGCTCTTGAAATTGATTCATAATTTTATATTTTCTTTAATTTGATTTGGTAATGAAATCCAAAGGGGAGTACCACTTAAGCTGCTGGCATTGTCAGTGAATGGTTTAGAATAGTATTCAGTTCATATTTATATGTCTTGATATAAAAAAAATTCCTAGTCCAGATAAAAACCACTTACTTGTGGACGTTTCATCAACTACAAACGTCCACATGTAAGTGGTTTTACTGGACTAGTTATGATGGATTTTTTATATCATGCTCTACCGCTCTACAACAGTCCTGATGAATCTATTCTATTTTGATAGCTGTGAATGTCAGATGTCCTACTTATTTCCATATTGTAGAAAAAAGCCCATATAAACTGACTCATTGGTCAGAAATGAACTTATGTCATGCTATTGCAAGAAAATTGCATCTGAAATGGTTGCCATGTATTATATTAATAACAAAATCCCTCAAAATCAAAACTCCCATGTGTCATTGACTCTTGGTATGGTTCTTCAAGTGACACTGACCCAAGACTGGACACTATACAGCGTGTTTTACCAATTTATGAAAACTGGCCATTACGTACATTTAGCCCGTACGTGGATAGTTCCAAATCAGAAAGCGTGATCCAGTTATCTGGGTGGTAATCAAATTACAAGTAATAACAAAACCCTGGGGTCGGTTGCTTTTGCGTTTTTATGCTGCGGGGAAAAAACCTTGGGGAAGTTGCAACCACCCCCCACTCTGGTTAGACGAGGGTTAGATGTCATTACATACATTTAAATACAAGGGTACTTTCAACAGAGCATTCAATTTTTAGCCAAAGTCAAATACAGGGTGTCCAAAAATTAACTACCCATTTTTAAATGCTTATAACTTTAAAACCAAGATTTGCATGGCAACTATAGACATATGTATTGATAGAGGAAACTTGTAGAATTCTTTTGGTACCAAACATTATGCAATCAGTAAACTTCTAAGATAACAAGAAGGTCTGAAAGCTCAATGTGGTT
>JXSR01S004458.1:13324-25501 GCA_000969725.1 Ophiothrix spiculata
TCTTGAAATTGTCCAAAAAATTGACCTAAGGTCATACCAGGTCATTTTGAGGTCACAGCCATAACTCAAGAACCCTTTGCCCTACCTGGACCAAACAATGGATAGCATTTGGGGCCATGAGTGTTTCAGGGGTGGTCCGGTGGAGGTCATCCAAGGTCAAAGGTCACTAAGAGGTCAAATCTTGAACCTGTCCAAAAGTTGATCTGAGGTCATCTCAGGTCATTTCGAGGTCACAGCCATAACTCCAGAACCCTTTATCCTACCTGGACCATGAATAGCATAGGGGCCCTGAGTGTTACAGGGGTGGTCCGTTGGAGGTCATTCAAGGTCAAGGGTCAAATTTTGACATTGTCCAAAAAGTTGTCTTAAGGTCATTACAGGTCATAACTCTAGAACCCTTGATCCTACATGGATTAAATTGGGACCATGAATGGCATTTGGGGTTATACCCAGCTAGCGGGGCCCGCGCGTAGCGCGGGTACCCCGCTAGTAACTAAAGTTTAAGAGAGTCATTACCTTTTAGGGAAACATGCATAATCTAGAAAAGCGGGGGCTCGAACTCTTTGAACAAAAAAGAGCAAAAGGTGCTCTGACCATTTGCTTACATTGTCGAAGGAACGGTGATTTATCCATATTCCAGTTCTTATTGATCTCTGTACTAATATGACCAACACTTCCTAGTCATTAAAACCCAAGACATGTTGCATTAGCGAATGGACAAAAAGAAGTTATAGAAAAAGATTAGTTCCTGAATTGCATATCTTGAAGAAGAAATGACAAAGTGTATTACTACTACAAGGCGTCAATAGATTCCCTGTGTAGCATTCAATTATTTCCGAGCAGTTCTGGAACATGTCTTCAATATGTTTTGTCATGGTGATTGATGACTAGATATGATTGAATCTGACACACCTGTCACTTTGAAGAATATCAGTGCCACTCTTTCGAGCTTTGATTGCCAAATGTCTGTTGTATCAGTTGTAAGGGGAGAAGGGCTTACGTTCATACTCAAGATATCAACATATTGTATATTTGACGAGTGGTTACGACCTTCAGCAACGACATGGCGGGAAATGACGAATGCCTGTCATAGGTACTCTCCAACGATCCGCCATTAATTCAACATCCATTATTCTGCAGACAAGTTGACAAGTTGTAACGACATTGGTGCAGTCCAGTGGCGTAGTCAAAAGGGCTGAAAAAGGCATCGCCCCTCCCCCTCCCTTGAAAAAAATCAAGAAAAGTACAGGTCAAATTAGAATTACATAGTTTGTACTCCTCTCGCGTCAAAAATGTTCCCGCCGAAATTTCAAATTGGAATTACATAATTTGCACTCCTCTCGCGTCAAAAATGTTCCCGCCGAAATTTCAAATTGGAATTACATAATTTGCACTCCTCTCGCGTCAAAAATGTTCCCGCCGAAATTTCAAAAACCGTATGGTAATGTTTCCGAAAGAATTTTTGCATAACATTTTGCTCAAATTTGCGCATTGCAAATATAATTACATTGTCAAAATAAAAATAGAAAAAAGTTATTCGGTTTTGATTTTATAGGTAAAACAAATGTTAATAGCGCCGTCGAAAAATCACTTCATGCTAATAGCACGAAAATGACTGGATCGTTTTGAATTTTTTTGCCGCTGAGGGACCCGCTGCGTTAAGTTTGACAATTACATGGAGCGGCGATATAATATTTTTCGCGTTTTCCCGCTACGAAATCCTGCGGTAAAGCCCCTAGGACCCCCACCCCTTGGTCACTTAAGTGTTAAGGAAAGTCTGTCAAACATTTCTGACAACTTAAGCTACAGCTTTACGATATATTTTACCCTTTGTTTACAAAGTGGCTTCCCCGAGATATGTGCACTTTTGTTCTTAGGGGTAAATGGTCTAAATTTGGCAATATAGGCATGTTTGCAGAAGCGCGGATTGACAGGTGTAGTAATTAATACCTCTTAGTAATCCGTTAGTGAGTTATTAGTCTGTCTTACAAAACACGAATGACTTGTACTGTGCATTATTTAGAACGGAAATTTGATTTGAAAGCAATGTGGGGAAATCAAATGTGGATAATAGTGCTTGATTCTGATTCGGAAAGAGGACAATAATAAAATTGAAATAATAGCTCCCATTTGTCCATCTTGCATAGATGCGCACTACAACGCAATAGACCTTTTCAAACAGCGATCGGAAAACTTCGGAAAACATGGTCACGTGCCCCAGCTGCGTATATGCGGCAGACGTCAATGGAAACGATGAGGCACTGAGGTACTTTTTATTTCCGGAAACAATCGGAATTGTTCTGAAAGCTTTCGGGAAGCTCCGGAAAAGATCGGTTTGAAAAGGTCTATCGCCGGACTTGGTTGTTACGTGAAAGACTCGGTTCAATTTAATGTGATTTCCACCTACAAATCTTGTAATGGCATGAGCAGCGCATAATACCAATGGATAGATCCTGAAAGCTACTGACTGATACTGTGAAAGACTCACGTTAACGACGGATTAATGAGATGGTGTTGAAAGTGTTGATGCCTCAAAAAGATCCTGAGAACACTGTATGTGTATTTAAACTTATTCGTATGTACTTTCTTTTGCTTCGGAAGATTTATGCAGAAATGAATTGATAATCTATACTATTTTACAACTTAACCCTTGCCTCGTCCACCTAATAATTTTTCTACTACGTCGTCACCTAACACCCCTGTGAATATAAAATTTACGTGCCAAAAGTGTGGTTGTTTTATACCATAGTATAGGGCAGGGTCTCTTCTTTCTATGGATACCAAAATCATGAAAATCGGCCAAGGCGGTACGTAATAATGACGTCATAAAGTACTTTAGGTGGAAAAATTTCGCTGAAATCTGATTTTCGGAGAAAATTGGAATAATAAATCAAAACATCGCTATAAAAGTTCTAAATATCGGATTTTCATCGGTTTTTTTGCTAATGAATAAAGCAAATGGTAGTTCTAACATGTTCTCACATTTAAGCTGGTTAGCATGCAGACATTTTCAAAATGGCGACTTTGTTTTTATATAGGGAGGGGGTAGTGGTTAACCCCCCCCCCCCTACCCATGGACTTTTAATGCCTACCCTACCCCCCACCTAAGGTGCTACCCCGACTTTGTTTCATCAAAATGACCGTAAAGGATGTAAAAACAATTACATAAATGCCATGGGTCGCTTTGTTTTGCGTTTTGGAGCAAACTACAGGTAGTATATCAAACATAATTCGTTGCCTTCAGTTTAACTTCGGTGGCATGTTTGATCATGCCAAATCACATCCCATTATTCACCAACATTTCTTCCAAGTTGGTTTTGAACACCAAGAGTATTAGGTACAGGATTGTATCTTTTTGACAACAAATTCCCATTCAATGGCAATACTCCATTCATATTTTCAAGAACGGCGCATTTCTACAAATATATACAATACTTGTAGGGAATTGAACAATCAAACGCCTTCAGGTGTTGCAAATGTTGCTTGCTTGACTCAGGCAGCCTGTAGACGTCAACATGCGCCCGAAACTTTATTTACCATAGACTGACAGGAAACGAAGTCAAAATACCTGTAATTGTCAAATACAAGTGATTTAAAATGATGCATATTATCTAGAGCAGGGGTCTAGAGTATCATTGAATCTTGAAAACATGATTTGATTGATTTCATTTATTAATAATCCAGGTGCACAAAAGATTACATAAAGCACAATAAAAAAAAATAAAATACACAACAATTTGAAGAAACCATCCCTAGTCCCTGGCGGATTCCCAAACAGCGAACTGAATCACTATCTGTGGTCTCCGATAGCAAGGGATGGCACCCCCCCCCCCAATAACAAACTAAGAAACATAAACAGAGTTACGTAAATGACGAGCAAAAGCAGGCAAACAAAAGACAATTTCCCTGCAGGTGTTACTTGGTAATGTGGACCATGATCTAGGGAAGGCTACAAACAGGGAGTGATGAAAGGCGTCGGTACGACTTTTGAAATGACGAAAAGCTATGTTGCTGGCTTGTCTCGATGAGCTTGTATTGAATTCAATAAAATTACTCCATTTCACGTCATACTTGCTCCATAGACAACCTGCAACAAACATAATGCATAGATAATTAAAACGAGAGATAACAGAAGGAATGTCAAGTGTCTGTAGCCTGTTTGTGTAAGAAGGCCTGGAATGCCAGGGACCAGGGAAACAATAACGGGTGAATCTTTTTTGGACCCCCTCTAACTTTTGTCTATGAATACCCTTGTAAGGAGCCCAAACAGGGGCACAATACTCTAAAATAGGTCTGATCAACGCAAAATAAAGTTTCTTAAGAGTATCATGATCATTAGACCCGATAGTTCTACGAATAAAACCAAGTAAGCGTTGAGACTTACTAGTAACCTCATCGATATGGGTTCCCCAGTCCAGATTGCATGAAAGAGTCACACCAAGGTGTTTATGGGTATTGACTCTGTCCAGAGGAGTTTCATTCATATTGTAGCTGACTGAAAAAGGGTGACGCGATCTAGTAATGTGCATGACAACACATATGGCAGCATTCAGGGGTAGTTTATTAAGTGAGCTCCACTCCCAGATAGCATCAAGATCTTTTTGGAGTGTCTCTTCATCCACCGAAGATAAAATGGACCTGTAGATTACAGTATCATCGGCATATTGCGGGAGTGAAGAAGAAACGCGATAAGGAAGATCCAAAACATGAATATTAAACAGCATGGGGCCTAAAATTGACCCATGTAGGACCCCAGATTTAACATCAAACCAGTCAGAATATTGACATCTGTCTATTCTTTATCATACATTCACGGTATTAGAAAACAAAGTCATGGGTTCATCTGTGTTTCATTATTTAAATTTTGTCATTAATAGCAACGTATCGAAACACTCTTACGAGACGTATTTCTGATATTGAACAGAAACGTTTTGCGATCCCTGACGCCATGAGAATGTCATTAGCGCTCAGTGATGACCTTTTATTGGCAATCACACCATGAAGCTTAGTTCCTTTTGATGTCAGAAAATATCGAGGGTATCTTACTAAAACATTGCGCTGATCAGATTTGAAGTTCAAGTCAAACAATTTGAATTGCAGTAATTTCTAAAGCCATAAATAACCCATAGATATAAAAGTAACATGACCTTTCCAGTTTCAATCTACTATATAATCTCCTTATAATGAAATTTCAAGCGTTATGTCTTCAGATATGTGATGTTTGATTTGAGGGGACCGTTACTGTCAGAAAACCTCAGTAGTTTGGTGTAAAGTATCGGAAGCATGGGATGGTGTTGAAGTAATATCAGTGGGTGTAAGACAGATATCCTTGAGATTCGGGAATTCTGCCTTGATTTGCAAAGTCAAGGTTGAGAGATACTTTTATGTTTTATTCAAAGATAATGATATACGGAGTGTCGTACTGTCACTGTTTTTAGAGAGTTGTTTTTCGCTGGTAAGCACGATGGCTTCAGTTTCTATTGGCGTCTTGCGGTATTTCTCACCGCTATTATCCTGACAAAAAGCAGGATAAACACGATAAATAGCGGCTAAACTTTAGCCGCTAAAAAGGCGGAGAATGGCGGAGAATGCCTGTTTCTATTGAATACTTCTACTCCATTAGCCGGTTGCTTCCGGAAAAGGATCTTTAATAGAAACAGCCTGACTGCCGATGCGGTTCTTCCCTCGCTTTGTACCACTGAGCATGCTGGGTCCCGGTTAAGATTGTCAGTCCTGTATATGGCGCTACGGTGCTCTTGGTTTTCAGTCCATAGTCGCTTCCGTTGGTTGTTCTCCGGCTATTCCGGTCTTGCTCTTGCATTCAAACCTGATTCAAGAAAGAACTAGAGCCCCAATGGAAATAGCTTCAATTTAGAAGCATTCTTTGGTTCTTATGTAATCCTTGACGATTTGCCTAAATAATTCTTTTTTCTTTCGCTTTCAAATAAGTGGTCGCTGACAAGTGTGCAGTTGCAGCAAGCGACAAATGTTGCAATTTTGAGCTGTTAAAGTGCAACACTATACATTTTCACCGTGCCAAGATGGTCTGATAAGAGACAAGTTGAAATCAATCGATATATCATGTTCTCATAATCATGGTGGTTGTTAAAAGAATCCAAATACGTCAACACGAAGTAACTTCAAGTAAGGTTTTAGGTTGCCAGCTGATTTACACTTATATCAAATTGGGATCGAAATACAAAATACATTTTAATTTAAGCCTGGTTTTACTCGTGAGTTTACTTGACTAAGTCGAGGGATTAAGTTGCATCGAGTCATTAAGGGTAGGATTGGCAATTTCGCTGGCTTTCATTATCCGTTTATATGATCCCCGGGAATTGTTATGTGCAATGTTGTATGACGAGTTAGTAATAAGTCAAAGGACGGTGAATGGTCAATATTAACAAGGTCCAGTACAACTGCGACGCTGAAAGACCAATAAGAGTTCATATTTCGGATAAAATAACGCATATTCCTTTTTCAACTAAATCTTATTATATTGAACATACTGTGGCATGTCTTACTGCAAGAAATCGTCCGATTATTGCATTTTCTTCTCAACAAAATTTAGGTGGGGTCCCTTCAATATTCCTCAATGTATCTGCTATGTTTTATTAAAGCAAATACTGCGTTTTTACTTTGTGGTACAGACATGTACTGGCATTCCATTCTCCTCAATTTTGATTGTTCTGCCTTTCCCGCTGCCACCACTGCTCACATCTGCATTTCAAACTATCAGTTTCGTTAAGTTCTAAAATGATTTGCCTAGACATGTGTTAAAAGTATAGACACCTTTTTTGTAAACTCATTGACGACAAGTTGGTGAGGTAACAGTCTAAAATGCCTGCAACCAATTTGTGAATATTAGGGAATTCCTCAGGAGGGTTGCTGAACGGGATGACTGTATGAACCGCGCCCTCTATAGGATTGTGGCATTCAAAATTAATCTGACTCTAAATACGATGACCTTTTCACTTCCAATAAACACGGGAAGACGTCCTGATTGCTAACAATGGAGATCATATTTAATAAATGTCCCTTTGGTGATACTGAGGAAACAGAGTTCTGAAAGTATACAAAACAGGGGAGTTTATGCAGGAAGACATTCACAGTTTATGTGATTTTAATTTACTATACTCTACAAACCTTAAAGTATGTAACAAGAAATCAGACTCTGTTACAAGATCCAGAGCATATCACTTGTATTCTTCAACATTGTGAACTGGTAGTTTTGTATTGTGTAAGAGAATAGTAATGATTGATTAGGATTGACTAAGGCCGAATCACTGCGTATTGATATATTTTTATATGAATTCTTCATAACTTTGGTATTATTTTGCGCTAATATTGTTGTTAACACATGGACAAACATTGTTAATAAATTAATATTCAACAAGATTTAGGACATGCAATTTTTTTTGGTCAATCTATACATACAGTGGGCGCAATTTTAAGTTCTAACTTTGCTAAATGGGTATTGTAATCCGAAAACCATAACTGAGTAAGGCAGGAAAATTTTCAAATCTTATCACAATATATGTGATTTCCTCAATTTCATGCAATATGAAAATGTGTGTGTTTCTCAAGGCAAAAGTGTAACCCTTGTTCCGAGGTATTCATCATTTTATATAATACAATAATTTGTCTTGCGTTCTTTCCTTTTGACTTTGTGGAGAAATGTCACATAACTTGCAGTCCAATGTAGACGAAACCAATCATTGTTGTTAATGTGTTGAGCCCAACCTTGTAAAGACGATGATGCTAACTAATCCCTTAAGGAATCTAATGACTTAAAAAAGTCTTAACTAAATGACTTAATGACTGTAAAACATTTTAAACAAAAATTGACGTTTCCGTTATCTATATGCTGAAAATATAAATTAACAAACTTAATTAAAAAGTAAGGAAGGAAAGATAAATTATCCTATATCACCCATTCTTGAACCATAAAACACTTTTGCTTCATAGCAAAAAATCGTATCGTGTAATTTTTATTTAATTTGACAAAGCACATCTTTATTATCCTATATCACCCATTTATTTTTCTACCACAAAAACACTTCTGCTTCATAGCCAAAAATCGTGTAAATAATTTATTTTGACAAACAATAGATTTTGTATTACTAGACTCTTGATTACAATGAAACGCTCTCTATGTTTAAGTTCGTATCATGGACATTGAAATGATATTTTTATTATGTTGTCCGTTAAAGTTAAGACAATTAAAATATTACTATCGTAAAGTTGTTTCTTAGACACACAGTATTTCGCTGACCGGTTAACCCTTGTCTTCTCTCCTTAGAAAGCCGATGTTTGATGCCCATGATACTGTCAAGACGTAGCTAGCGTCTAGATAACGCAAACGCTAATATTGGAATTATTTCAAGGTGATGGACTACCTTGAAATTTCATTTCTTTTTAACATTTTACATGTTATTTTTTTTCATATGGTAGTATGTTGTTACCTATGGAAATAAAATTCATCCGGGAAAAAATGGGTCAAAGGTCACCTAATTTTTCATAGGTTTTACTTATTGGTACTCACAGATTATAAAAATGCGTGAAAAGGCCCTTTTTTGAGATTTCTAGATAAAAAAAAAATATTTGGTGGTTATAGCATGTATTGTTTTACCGGGTTACTCAGTTTTGCTGCGATTATAATATGGATAGTTAAAATCCCGACATTGCACTTTCTCGTCCCTTTGCTCCTATCCATTCATCGTGTGAATGGCCTGTGCAATGATGATCACAGTATCTCAAGGGAGTGCTTACAAAATGCCTTGAAGTTCTCGATACCCGCATTGCCCGATAGGCTTGCTGACATCGATGACGCGGCCCGTCATAGTAGACGAAAGTTCTTTGCATGAGTGCAACTAAGAATACACTGACGAGAGATTTGACGCCACTGTATCAACCCTAGTCTCCTACACAGTCTCGAAACACTGATACCTGTTTATTATTATTGTGCATGTTGTTCCGAAGCCTAAAGAGACTTTCTGTTAAAATCGTCTGTTAAAATTGATAAATTTTGGCGGGAACATCCGGCATCGTTCACGAACTTTTCTTGTACTTTATTTAATCAACATGCCCTGCAAACACATATTTTTAACTTTCTCATATTTTGGTTATTTAAAAACGGGGTCGGTGTGCTAAACAAAAAGTCACTTCCCTTTGAGTTTGAGTTATGTAGTCTTGTGGTAATCCTACGTGAAAGACTGAGCCTCTTTCTGATATTGATTTCAGATTACCGGAAGCTGTATAGTGGTCTCGCGGGAACAATTTATCATGTTTCCTTACTTGAAATATTCTAAGCATAAATGAACAAGAATTGCATCTATAAAGTAGCCGATGCATGCCCTATATCTATTCTGATTTGCGGGTTATAATGATTGAAATACAGAAACACAAATGTAAATCAGTGTGTCATAAGTATGGTGCTTTGACGTTCTGTTTAGGTCGAACATGGCTTTCCCTAGTCACGTTATGTACAGCTTCAAGATGAGTTGATCATGTAGTAATCCTAGCTTGCTTTCAAAATAGGCAAGCATATAGGTCTGGTAGCTCGCATGATTTAATGGTACCAACTTTTGCCTATGCTATTATCACAACGTCGAAATTTTAATATCAACCATGAATAACCTACACTGTTTATGCGCTTCTTCTCTAAGTATGTCCACACACAATGTCTGCAAAACTGATTCAGATTCTTCCTTTTCAGGTCCATAAAATACACGAAAATGCATCAGAACAGCAACAAAATGTGTCCCGTCATATCTAAAGGTACCTTAATACCGGCATAGTAAATTACGAGATACGGGCCATTGAAGCTGAGCATAATCAAAAATCACGTCCAAGGTCGAATTTCTAATTTTATCAGAAATGTTACATTTGAAGTGTATTCTATCATATAAGTCAGGTTTCAACTTCCAAAACATAAGACAAATGTTTTACAAATCGATATAAAAATCCTTTCCTTATTGATGTTTTACCAGTACAGAAACTTTAAACTTGATTTTCTCTCAGAACGACAGTTTTCTGAATCAGACCGATGCCTTTTACCAATTTCAATGTAACTTTGCAATCAAACATCCAATAACCAAAAGCAAAGTGTCATTTTAAAGCTTAAAATATAATCTTGCAGATGAGACCAAAAATTAATTTTCATTTTTGGACCCTTAAGGTACCTTTCGATATGACGGATCACAAATAACATCAACAATAACTAATGGAGGAAAGGACCGAAAGGCTAATGAGGCCTGTTGAATGAATGACCACCCCTATATAGAATACAACGAAACGTTACAGACAATGGTATAAGATAAATACCCGACAAAACAACAAAAAGAAATCTTATAATTCTGATAATTAAAACTTATATTTTGCTCAAGGTAATTTCGAAACTGTTTCACATTATTGCGATTTTTAGTTTCACATGATAATGAATTCCAAAGGAGAGGACTAACTTGTACGGATAGCTTATCAATAAATGATTTTTTATTTCAGGCGATGTTAAGATCATTTGCATGTCGTGTTTGATAATTATGTATATCAAAACGTCTACTAAAATATTCATAGAAAACTACAGGTAAAAAACTAATGTGATATTTAAACATGAAAACCCCAAGCTCAAAGAGTATATGCATCTGTTACGGTTAAAATATTATGTTTTGCCAAAAATGGAGCCGCATGGCTTCGGTAGTGACAATTATATAACTCATCCATAGATTCTAGTCATTTGATTGGTAAGATTGTAACACGTGACCGTTTGTCATTTTTACTATCACTGTCATCCGTTTGATAGTATATGATATGACCGGTGATAAAGTTGAAATCCGCCATTTTGTTTTTGCTCCTGTATAGGGATTTTACATACAAAAAAAGTAGTCTGTAAAGAAAAATTTTATTTTAAATTCGATCGAGTTGAAATTTGGTGGAAAGATGGAGACAGTAATAAAGTTTATTCTGAAGTTTACAGATTTGAAATCGGTTAAATATTTTTTGAGTTAAAATGTATTTAAAACATTGAAAATATCAAGGAAATCAAAGCAAAAACATACAGTTCTGGAATGTGTGTGCCACGTAATGTAGTTTTAACCAATCGATGAACAACGAATCTATGCATGAGGTATATAAAACAATAGTTTATGTGTTATCAAATGACTAGAATCTATAGAGGAGTTATATAAAACAAATATTAACTGCTTATATTTGTGTGATGGTAAAAATATATCATCCCTCATTGAAAGAGTCATTGTTCCATTTCACTCGCCTATCGGCTCGTGAAATGGAACAATGAATCTTTCAATTCGGGATGGTATATTTTTACCATCACACTCATTAGCAGTTAATATTTAATACCAGCTATCGTTTGTGTTGCCCATTTTTGCAATTTTATAAGTTTATCAAGGTAAGATTTACAGGTATTTCGCCATATTAGGACTGTAAAGTTAAGATATGGTGATACTAATGAGCAGTATAGGGTATGAAGAAAACGATACGGAATGGAGTACTTTAGTTTGTTCATGACACCGATATTCTTAATAGATATGGTTTTAGAAATACAATCTATATGATATTTTCATGTAAGACATTCATCAATCAAAATGCCAAGAAATTTAGTTATTATAATTCTTTCTAATACAGTGTCGTTTAACCCTCGTCTTCCTGAGCCTTTTTTGTACTTGGGACCCGAAAAAGTTATATTGTTTGTACAATAATATAGGGTAGGGTCTCCTCTTTCCATTGATACCAAGATCATGAAAATCGGTAGGAGGCGTTACGTAATTGTGACGTCACAAAATATTTCTGAACCAAAAAAAAAATCAACTTTGGTCAAAAATGCCCACTTTTTCAAAAAATCGTTATATCCATATAATCCATATAATGCAGACATTTTAAGTGTTCTTTATATGTACACGTCGTACATAGCTGAAATTGTTTCATTGCAGAGTGATAAGAACACTAATCTGAATGCAGCCGACGTCTCAGATCATCCTCATATTTCACCCATCTGCACAATCTGATAGAGTCTGTATCACTGCCTGCTTTCAGACGTTTCTTAAAATTCACCTCTTTTCAGCACAATTTGTTTGTATATTTTTGTCGTTCTTATTTGATTCAACGCTTATTTCTTAGTAAGGCACTATATAAAAAAAAAATGCTGCAACTTTAGAAATA
>JXSR01S004459.1:12165-25628 GCA_000969725.1 Ophiothrix spiculata
CACAAGGAAACTTTACCAACAGAGTTAGGGGGCCACAAACCACCATACAACAATTTTTCATGGGCTAAGCAGGTTATTGGGTGCAACTTTCAGCCGAGACTACGAATAGTACAGCATATTAGTTCTTATTTTGTAACTTGAGATGATATACGATATCAGGACCTTCCCTTCATGCCTTGCTTCCAATGTGATTTTTGTATGGCTTGCAAATGAGAGGGTTAAGTGATGAAACATAGCAAAATCAGCAGACCTCATCCCAGAGTTGTATTTCAGATATGTTTCATTACTAAACCCTCTCATTGCAACTCGTACAAAAATCCCATTGGAAGCAAGGCATGATGGGAAGGTCCTGATATCTTCTTTACTTGAGACTAACCATCAGCCATTTTGATCATTATATATAGGATTGTTTCCCTGCCAGACTAGGGGGTCTTCATATGGTAAACCAGCCGTGGTATGTGGAGGCAGCATTGACAGTGTGTAAACCGTTCCTCAAAGAATCAACTCGCAAAAAGGTTTGTATAGAAATACCCGGGGGGGGGGGGGGGGGGTTCTCAGATTTATGTAGGAGTTTGAACCTTGCTGGTGGCAAAAGTTGAGTGTGCTTGAAATTCCCTTGCAATGGTGCATATCAAGGTTCAGTGCCTTCAGTTGCCGCAGATCCTGAAATGATGCTTGGTGTGGATTACTTGGGCCACAGTGGTCAGCAAACACCCGTAAAGTGTGCAGAGGCCGCGTGGAATTACTAATCAGGGAGACATGGTGCGCTGTAAATTCCTGTATTCATTTATTTATTTTAATGTAAAGTGTCAATAAAATGACAAAAATATCTATTAAACTCTCCACAGATACATTTCCATGGAAACAACTTAGTGAACCTTCACACGATGATTCACAAGGAAACTTTACCAACAGAGTTAGGGGGCCACAAACCACCATACAACAATTTTTCATGGGCTAAGCAGGTTATTGGGTGCAACTTTCAGCCAAGATTACGAAATGATGGACCAATCCACCACCAGCAGATAAAGGACATCGACATTAATAGGTGAGTAAATACCTCTGCATAGGTGTCTTCAAACTACCACATAACATTTTTTCATGGACTTTACAGTCGACCCAAATGCAAAACATCACCAGGCATGTGCATGAAGGGTTTGTTTTTAGATGGGGGTTTGGGTGGTACATTAGGGCACTGGCAAATGAGACCTGTAAATCAAGCATGTCCCCGTAAAAACAAGGAATTAGGGTCTTTTTTACTGTTGGGCGCGATACTTAGGTATCCCAATTATAAGGGTATCAAAAACAGCCAAAATTAAAAAAGAGTATCAAAATTACGTAATAAATTTGTGAAGAAGATCAAACCAGGAAAGGGACACACACAAAACCCCTTAAACCTCCCGTTCGTTTGTAATAAAGTCGTGTTGGTTGTGATAACCAGGTATCACGATTAGGGTATCAAATACTGCCAAACTTGAAGAAGAATATCAAAATTGACATAACCAATATGTGAAGAGAGTTTTCTGAAAACATGAAAGGGAGGTATTACGTCATCATCATCTTCAGCCGTTGTCGATCCACTGCTGGACGAAAGCCTCAGCATGTTTCTGCCATAATGACCGGTTACTAGCTGTTTCCTTCCACTGCACCGTTCCCCAGTAATCATCTATTTCGTCCCGCCATCTCACCCTTTGTCTTCCTCTATTTCTGGTCTCATCAATAGGTCTCCATGCTGTTATAATTGAAGTCCATCTGTTATCTGTTCTCCTGCAGATATGTCCAGCCCACTTCCATTTAATGAGTTTGATAGTTGTCATAATGTCTTGGACTTGAGTTTGTTTCCTCACCCATACATTTGTTTTTCTGTCTTTGTAAGTGATTCCAAGCATATTTCTTTCCATGTTGTGTTGTGCTGCTGCTATCTTCTTTTCCATTTTATTTGACAATGCCCAGGTCTCAGCTCCATAAGTCATGGTTGGTAATACACATTGGGTCATTCTTTTTAATGTGGGCACCCATAAATGGTGGATTTGTTACATGGAGAGTGATTTATGCATCAATTTTTGTCATATCATTTCAACAATCAAATGAAATGTCATAATGTTGATATGATTTTAAAGACAATTTATTTGACTTTCAAGAAATCAAGAATAGAACCCAAATGAAGTGATTAATAAGCTACTTAGCCAGGGTGGAGTTGAGTGAGGTTGAGGTGGGTGAGGTTGAGGCATCATGAAAATTGTGCATGAATTGTTCTGTCATATCTCCTTAAAAAAACATTGAAGTGTCACAAATCTTATATGATTTAAAAGGCTAGTTATTGTTTATCAAACACAAGTTGGAATTAACAGGAATAAAATTGATTATTAACGCTATTAACAAGTATAAGTCAATAAGCTAATTTAGCCAGACATAAAAACAGGCATAAATGTGGTTGGTGTGGATGAGATACGTGCATTGTGCATCAAATGTTGTCACAACTTTTCAATAATCGTATGAAATGTCATAAATTTGGTATGGTTTTGAAGATAATTTATTAGCCTATAAAATCAATTGAAAATATTAGCCAAATAAAGGTATTAATTAACTCTAATCAACGATTACCAGGAAGGAGTTAGGTATGGATGAAGTGAATGAGATGAAACGCAAATGGGCCTCACCTCAAAAAGGATGACCATTGATTAAAGACCTTTCTTTTTAGGCTCAATGGTATTTCGCCTCTCATGATGTTGCTCAGCTTTCCATTTTGGCACCAGCCCAGTCTAATTCTCCTTCTTATCTCCTGTTCTTGACTCTTTTCTTTCAGGCTAAATCTTTGTCCCAGATATATTTATTCATTAACTTGTCAATTTTGTTGCCATTTACAGTTACAGATCTCTGGGGTACCTTGGTATTTGCCATTACTTTTGTTTTCTTCATGTTCATTTTCAATTTACAACGTTTGCTTGCATTTGCGAGATCTTCAAGCATATTCTCCACTTCACCGAAATGCTCACCCAAGACAACGATGTCGTCTACAAATCTCAGATGGTTAAATTTTTCACCATTGATGTCTATTCCTTTATCTTCCCACTCCAGTGAGCGAAATATGCCTTCCAAACAAGCTGTAAACAGTTTGGGCGAAATCGTGTCCCCTTGCCGGACACCCTTTTTTATGTTGATTTTCTCGCTTGCTTTGTGCATTGTAACTATGGTGCAGTTGGTATAGATGTCCTTGAGCAGGGTTATGTATTTATGATGAATTCCCTGTTCTTGCATTGCTTTTAATACTGACTGTGTCTCCACTGAATCAAATGCTTTTTCATAATCAATGAAGGCCATACAAAGTGGTTTGTTGTATTCTTGGCATTTTTCTTTGATCTGGTTCAGTGTATGGATGTGGTCCATAATTGAAAAACTGCTCCTGAACCCTGCTTGTTCTCTGGGTTGGTGACTATCAAGTGTATTTTCCATCCGGTTTGTCAAGATTCTTGTGAACAACTTGTATATGTTTGAAAGAAGACTAATAGGTCTGTAGTTCTTGAGATCTCTTTTGTCCCCTTTTTTGAAAAGGATGATCATATTAGCTTCTTTCCACTGTACTTCTCCGGTACTTTCTCCTGGCGTATGCAAGCTGTGTATAACTTTGCCAGCTCCTTAGCAATGACATCCTCCCTTCTTTAATTGTGTCTATTAAGATGTTATCCGGTCCTGGTGCTTTCCCTTGCTTCATGTTTTTGACTGCATGCTGCACTTCCCAGTTACGTAATGCAGAACACTTAAAAACACCAAAAAGTCCTGATTTTTTGTTTCCCTTCAGAATTAGATTATAGACTAATACTCAAAGGGGCAATTCATGATCCACCTCTCAATCTGAGGTCACTCCTATTAAAATTGAGGGTTTTTTTAGCTAAAAGAATCATTGGTATTTATTATAATCCCCAAAGCATTCTTTCAAATGTGCTTGCATTTTTGAGAAAAGATGCCATTTTCTAATTACTGTTTAGTTGGGGGACCTGGCAGTAAATACAACACAGTAGCCCTGGTAGAAATCGAGTACACATTTTGTACTAGAATTGTACTTAAAGACTAAAATGTACTCAAATGATGTTCCAAATGTGCACATTCCAATCTTTTACTAGAATTGTACTTGATTTTCACCAGGGAGTCTATCGAGATTTTTAAAATGCTAAAAAGCTTGTAACTCGAAAACGAATGGTCGGAATCATGTGAAATTTACGGCGCATATTAATGTTGAACTCTTCTTTTTATTTAGCTAAAAAAGAGATGAGGTTGTCATCACTTTAGAATCATGAATTGCACCTTTTTAAGAGGGCTCCACAGATCAAATTATAGTAATACACAATTGAAAAGTACCCTAAACAAGGATTTTTCCAAGTACAAAATAAGCCATAAGTGCAATTTGCTATAGTGATTTTTACATCCTAAACAGGCATTTTATTTAAGTTGCTTTAATTATATGCCCAAAGCATGTATACCATAAGCATGTTTTGTTGTTTTGTTCTTGGAAAAATGGCTTGTATAGGGTACTTTTCAAATGTTGCTGGACAGACATGATATATCAATTACAGTGAACCCTGCATTTGGTAGTTCGATTGATAGAACCCTTGGTTTTTTTTGGGTGACACAAACCAACATGAGGGATATAACTAACAAGTCCAGTGATCTAGAAATCCACTTCACTACGTACCCCAGGAGGGGCGATCAGTCTGCTATTTAGAACTCAGGCTTTCTAGTAAGTGGTATGATATGATAGTGGATTTATATTGTGAATAGTAACACAGGAAAAATCAAGGTCCTAGGACCGGACTAGCATTTGGAGGATCAGGGGTTGTGTGCATGTTGAAACCTCAGCTTATTGAAGTTAGTGATATTCACTGTGTCTTTGATATGATAAATCTCTTATCATAAATTCCTTGGTGTAAGCATGTACAAACTCAAAATTTAAGTATATACCTGTCTTCTATTTTTTCAGGCCATACCATGACCAAGTAGCAACAATACCTGTTGGTTCCATTGATGACCCGCCTCCAATGGTAGAGTGCACCACACTTATCTCGCTGGACTGAGAAGCCATTCCAATTTAATGTCCTGCCACTCTGACAGAGAGAGCACCAAGGATGATTATGGTAATAAGGTTTTTGTTGTGCAGTGGTTCAGTACACCTTAATGGTAGGTCATCAGGTTTATTGTGGAATTATTTTTCATCATCCTACCAAAATAATGCATATTCATCTTATAAATAAAAACATGTCTGTCAAAATCTGCTCTTTTAAAAGTAAGATGTACCCAAGATGAGTCTGTCAAATGTGTACATGACCATGAACATGTCATGTCATTTTGGTCATGTATACAGTAGACCTATTTGTAACATCATTGAAATATCTTCTGGTGTTTATTCACAATTTTCACATTCTAGAATGTGGAAAATTGATACCTTGTGTGCGTATCAGAATTTGGTATGTTTATACATATTTGTAGTAATGTAAAAAAAGGTTTTTCTGACCAACCGACCCTACCATTTTGAACCATTTGTAGTACAACCACCAGATTATATTAGGGGGGTTATACATGACACAGTGGCATGTACTTGTGAAATATGTATCCTGTGGACTTGATCAATATGATCAGTGGTTCTGTCCAACAGGCCTCTGTCCAATAAGTTGTCAGTTATTTTGTAAAAATGATGAATAATATAACAGTGTGTATCCAGTGAAGTTCAGATATAACTACCGGTACTTATAATATGTATTTGTGATTTTGTACATTTTTACTCTGGCATATTTACTGAAAAGTGATTATTCCATGTTTTGTAAAGAGGTAAAATCGATATTGTTTGTTTACTATATAATCTTCAAAAAGAGGGGGGTGAGGGAAACGAGAAGAAAATGAGTGAGTTGATTTTTGTACTCATTTGAATAAAGTACTGTCCTGCATTACTATCCTGTTGTTAGTTTGAGTTGAACTTATCATCCTGCAACTATCAATTCTATTAAGATCTTTCTTTGATTCCAGTAAGTTTTCACATATTTTTTTTTTATACCCAAGTGAATCATGGCTAATGCCTAAAAGTACTCATTGTGATTCACATATGTGACCTACTGCCATAATATTAGAAATAAAGTAAAACATTGTCAAGGTTTTGAGTTCATCACACACTAGAATTCTGCAACTCTACACTTCGAAAAGACAAATGTGACCTGTCATATGGTCCCAAAATCAAAATCAATATTTTGGGTCTAATTTTGATGCTGAAACTTAAAGCTTTGCCTTATTTTTACTATCAGAATACAGATTGGTTGCAAGGATAAAGTCAATTATATGGCCTTTTCTGATTCTGAAAAAGAATAGTCATAGTATGAATAGTCCTAGTAACTATTAGTAAGAGCTTTAGCTGCTTTTCCCAAAATTTTTCAAACCTGGCGTGGTCAGTTGCTAGTGTTTTGAACATTGATGGCCACCCTGACAACCACCCAGTATTGCTGGTTCCGGGTGGTCATCCGTCAGCTGAGTTTTGAAGTGAATAACCTTTACCCTGTATACAATCTCCAGCCTTGGGTCTGTTTGGCTCTTGATAAATGTAGTTCTTAAGGTGACATTATATGAACCATTTAAAGAGCTACTAATATATGGAACATATATTCTGGGAAAGATGTGCATTTTATAGTGACAATGTGTAAACAAAATGATAAATGACAGCTTCTTCAGATGGATGATGATTATATGATTTGTTCACATAGTTTTCTTCCCTGCCCATTTTTCATCTGCGGCCAGGGATGGTTATGGCTTTTTGTAATTTTGTCTGAATTTTCCTGAAAATGTGAATTTCCCAATACTTTTGTAAAATGAAGAAGATACAAGCATTTTTGCCTGAATTCAGGCAAAAACCGGAAGTAATTCATGCCTGTCTGTGGGATAAGCTTCAAACAGAGTTGATGACATTATGATTAGCAAAATTTGCAGGATCATAATCCTTATGATAGTAAAAGATGATGATCTTTAAAACAACCTTGAAGGTTCTCAAATCAGTATTATTATAGCTACATGATGTAGCCAGAGGAATGGATGGTATGAAGATTACAAAAATTTGAAAATCGACCACTCCACATTATTTACACATAATGTGATATTAATGTGAAGTCTTCTCTTCCTAATTGTCTCATCTCATTTCATAAAGAACTGGTACTTTGTAATTGTAATTTTGCATTTATATTAGCTTACATTATGTGTGCTTTCATTTTCCCTATTTTGTTTTATTTACCTATTAGTATTATTATATTTTTATAAAGAATATTTTTAAGAATGGTGCACCCAAGTCTCACCTTGTAATACTGATTATGTTGTCATATATAGGATGTTGGGAACAAGGACTTTATCAAGTGGAATCAGTTATTATTTCAACTCAAGATGGGATTACCATCATCTTGGGTTGTTGCTTAGGCTTAAAAAAATTGTTGTGTTGCCCTCTGCCGGCCTGGTCGAAATTGGGGAAAATCCTGACCCGTTTTTTTTAAAACCAAAATTCTTGATTTTTAATCTTTCTTGAGTCGAAAATGTTCCAATATGTTTATATTGGCGAAGTTTATGAAAAGAACAATTTTTTTAGCAAACAACCATGTATCCCACCCTGTTTACACATGGCATCTGTAATGGTTATTTAAAAAAAAATCTGGCCTGGCCGTCCCCACCACTTTGGGCCTGTGAGGGCAACACAACTATTCTTTTTTTGCCTTATATAGAGACTTATTGTACCTCCGGCCGGCATTCAGTGGGTCATGTGCTACACTTGAGAAACTGTGAGAAAATTGGTTTAACTAGCTCAGAGTAAGTTGATCCAGACAAAGCTGGAAATGCCATCACAATTTATGAAATAGAATGTAAGCTGTTGATGCGTAAAGTCAGGATTTATGCAATCTACCTAGCAATTCTCTGAATTTCTCCGAACAGTTTTTGCTCTGAACGTGTTTTTCTCCGAACGGTCTTTACTCCGAACGGCAGTTTCTCCGAATGAGTTTTTCTCTGAATGTTTTTTTCCCCAAACGGTTTTCACTCCAAAAGGTTGTTTCTCCGAAATTCCGAGAAACGACTGTTCGGAATTAAACCTGTTCGGAGAAAAAGTCGTTCGGATTTATAATCTTCAGGGAAATATTCTAAAAAGTCATGAAATTGCGGAACACCAAATGAATACGGGGACCCATGAATACACACTAAACTTATGCCTAGGAAAATGTGTGAAAAGATGTCAAGAAATTGCCAAAATAATGTTTATTTTTGTATTCTTATTGTTATTGCCGCCCTGACCAAAAATCGAGCGGGAAATCGGGAAAGCAAGCGGGAAAATTGGGAAGAACAAGAAAAATAAGAGAGCAGCTGCAAGTCCGCTTGACAGGAAACATGGGGAAAAGTAGACAATCGTGTCAAAAGATGTGCAAAAATTGCTTAATACCTTTCTTCTTTTTTTTGCTTGTCAGTTTTTAAAATCGATTTGAATTAATTTTGGATGTACGAAAATTGATTTTTTTTTTTGTCGAAAAAAAATTGGGAAGAAGTGTGCAAACGCCCGGGGAAAAATCGAGAAGAAATGTCTTTGCCCCCCCCCCCCTAACCACAAAGTCTGGCTACGCCACTGATCTAAAACATGTAAATTTTAATCGCGATGAGTAATAAAAAATCTTTTTGAAACTACAGCGTTTTTTGGTCCGAACGTTTGATCAGAACGGTCTTTTCTCTGAAATTCGGAGAACAGCCGTTTGGAATCAAAACCGTTCAGAGTGAAAACCGTTCGGAATTAAGATTTTCGGAGCAGTAGCCTTTCGGATTAAAAACCTGTTGGATCAAAAATCATTCGGCGAAACGGTCATTCGGAGTAAAACCGTTGAGAGAAAAAACATTCAGAGTAAAAACCATTTGGAGAAACGGGTCGTTTGGAACAAAAACAGGTCGGAGAAATGGCATGTCGGAACAACGGTCTGTCCCCACAAATCTTGAGGTACAATAACTCCGCTCTCTGTGTTTGCTCAACTCTAACCAGCTGCAAATGCGGCAAACTTTACTTTGTGCTAAGTTGAAAATACATGGAAGGTCATTATTTACCAATATTTTACAAATTCACAATCCTAATGTTTGCTTTAAAACACAAGTTTCCTTTCAAGAAAATTATCAGAAATATGAAACATATCTGTATGTTCTGAGGACCAACAACAGAAATATTGAATAGGGCTTACTGATCTTTGAATGTGTTTATCTCAGTTACCTTAACTCTATGATAACTTTTCACAGACCATAACTTCTGGAAGTCAATTGAAGTTCGTTTATGTATTTCACATGCTGACGTGAATCTTGTTATTCTTACATGATTAGTGTATCTACAAGTGGGTTTTATATTTGGGTATTTGTTTTTTTTCCAGTAAAAAAACACCTTATTTATTTTTTATCTTAATTAATGTGAGTAACTTGACAAAATATTTATATGTGATGCATATTGCTTTTATGATGTGTGATATATATACGAGGGGGTATCAAAAAGCTGAAAGATCACCCAGAAGAAATACAGCTAGGAACATAATTTTATACGATCCTTAGGTTGCGACCTGGGGGGGGCACTTAGCCATACTGTTGTACACATGCGTGAACAAAAAAACACGGAAAAAGGGGGGTATTTTTTGTCAAGAGGCACGGTCCTACATTTCGTGTTTAGGGGTCAGAAAACACTGATTTTCAACAAAAGGGGGTATATTTTCAAAATCCGACCAAACGTGTTTGGGGGTAAAGACTAAAGGGTGTTTATTTACTAAAGGGTGTTAAGGGGGTAAAATGAAGGGAATAGCCGTGTGAAATCCTTGTTTAGGGGTCATTTTTAAGGTTACTCGATAAACGTGTTTAGGGGGTATTTTGAAAACCTTTGTTCACGCATGTGTACACCGTTATAACTAAGTGGCCCCCCCGGGGGTTGCGATCACATAGAACTATACTATTTGGGTATACGGTGCACGGTTTTAGTTGGGCACACGTATAGATTCAATCGAACACGTGAATTTGATGCTACCGGGTCACATAAGAGCACTATTCGAAAAAAATGTATAGCTCACCATGCCTTTATAACATTTAGCCATCAAATAGTGTATACCGAATATCATATACTTCTATGTGATCGCAGCCTTACAGCATATTTGCATAGTCACTATGGAAAGTAGCACGATTCTCCCACATAAAAGTGACTGTCTACAGTCCGGCATTGTACCATGTTAACTTTTCCAAAAACCTGTAAAGTATAAATGTCTATAAAACTTTTTTTGAACAATTATATACGCAAGGATTACTGACCATTCTGACAAAATTGTTGACATCATATTAAAGCTCCTACTGGCTGATCTTTAAAACTTTTCATACCCCCTCATAGATGAAGATGGACATTTTGTTTTGTACATTAAATGTAAATAGATTTGAAACTAATAATCATGTAATGAAATTAATGAGGACAGAAATCAGTTATTTATATCCAAGTTTTGTGCTAATACATGAAATAATTTGTTATATCAGAGTTGGTGTACAGAAGTCGCATATCTACATTTGAATAAATGGCATCTATAGTAAAAATAGGGTGAAAAAGTTGAATTTCTTTTTTGACATAAAACGCATTCATGTATTAGTGTTAACCTCTACCTAAAGTTTTGAAGGTCAACTTTGTTGGGAAGTGCAATTATTCACGAGTAATTGTTTGTATGTTGCTATTATACGCTGTAGTAATCAGTATCTTTTAAAGCCATTTGCAACAAATATTTATTACAATACATTCAGTACACTGCTTCGTATTTCGATCTCTAAATGAAACATTGGGAAATAAAGTGTAACATATTATATATCATTCAAAAGCTGAGATTATAGAGAATTACAATATGGCATAAACTCAATTTTGAAATTTGCAACTTTCCTCTCATTTTGCCAGATCCCCTCATATACTTATTTTGTACTTAAAAATTAATGTTCATGTTCTTATAAATGTATTACTTACCTATTATGTGAAACGTGCATAAAGATATATGTTTCCATTCATCCAATGGTAATTAAATATCAGATATAAATAACTCTAGAACGGCAACTTTTGTTGCAACTATGCAATGTTGCGATCATTACCAATGGATCGCCTGGATGGGGTGTGGGGGCTGCTGGAAAAAAAGTGGTACACATGCTCGTCAAAATAAAACCTCGAAAAAGGTCAATTTTGGCTGACTGGCGTCGTCGTCGTCTTTAGAAAACGGGGTGCCTTTTCAGGGTAACTTTCAAAATTTCATTTTGTCCAACTCGCTACAAAATTTCTCTAGACACTAAAAATCAGATCTCAAATTTCACAGAAACAGAAAAATTATGGGAATCTTTAACCAGTCTGACTACATTGGTACCACAGAACATAATTAAAAAGAAATTTCACCCAAAACATAAGTTCCCGCCATTTTTGAAGCTTTTACTTTATTGAGTGCAATACAACACATGTGCCCACATTGGTATGTACTCGCCAAAAGTGTTGATTTCAGGCTGGTTTATTTAGTGGTGTGTGTTCAGCAGAAAGAAGTGTGTTACGCTATTTAGGTCCATTTGATGTATTACGCCATTAAGGGGTTAAATTTCCATTATGTCATTTAGGGGTCAATTTTAGTGTACAGTGTGTGCCAATAAAAACACAAGATTTTTTGTGTGTTTTTTCTGAGAGAATTAGACTACATGTAATAAAAATAATTATCAAATGTTATTGTTCATAGTTTCAGCTTCAAACAGCTTTTTGTTTCGTAAAATTTGAACGTTTAATTCCGAAGTTAATACAAGTTCTCTGAAGCTCTTGAAAATTTGGTTGGTCCGATTTCAAAATCTCAGTTCCATGATCATGAACCAAAAGTAGGTGGCAATCAAAAGATTTAATGACAAGTTACTTCATCTCCAGATGAAAACTTCTATCACTTACCATTGCTTACTTGCATTTTTTGTTATATCAAAAGCTCATTAAAAGTATCCAATCAAGCAGACATGCAATCAAGCCAAAAATGATGTCAGAATAACTTTTACAATTATAAGAAGTAATAATTTCATTTGTTTTCTCTCTCCAAAATGTCATGTTCAAAGTTTCCCCAAACAGGAATGCTTAAGTTCGTTTCTGAATGTCTGACATAATGTGGACCTTGATTTTAAAGTTCATCTTTATACGCAACGACATTTTCCCTCAAAATTATAATTGAAGCTACTGCCCCGAGTCTCACATTTTATCTATTCACATTTTTATTATAAGAGGTTGATGATACGAAAGCCCTTGATTTTTTTGTTTTATTTTAGAGGTGACACTGACTTAAATACCACAACTTAAACCAGGAAAGTTGCGACTGCTGAAACTAAATTTCATAATTGCTTAATAATTGCTTATAATTCTTTTCTTCAAATCGAACACCCGTTTTGTTTTCAATGAAAATAATTGTCCAATAATATCTTTGAGCCAAAAATAATTGTAAAATTAGTTTAATTGCTTAAAATCAGTTTTAGAGGGCTAATGTCTTGGGTGCACATCAACCTGGGTTAGCATCCGATGATCACAAATCAGACCAGATTGAAATTTGTACTCCATTTTTAAAATGCTGTATCTCTTGACAGGAATATCCGAATTGGATGAGAAGCTCTATTTTAATATCATTGATGATTTGATGAGAAAAAGGGCCTACTTATATTTTTTATACTTTTGTTTTACAAACTTGCGTTTTTATTGGCACACCCTGTATTTCGACATAAAATATTTTACGCCATTAAGAGTTGGAATTTACTGTACATGAATACGACATTTAGGGTCTGATTTTGAGGTGCTCTGATGAGCATGCTCTGATGAGCATGTGTACCACTCTTTTCTTTTAGCGCCCCCAGGGTCTTCAACAGGCATCCTATTCTGCTATGTTTCAGATTTATTTGCATCTGATGTTTTACAAATGTATTGAAAAAACATGCTACACTCTAAATTGCTATAGACAATTATGATCTGCTCCCTAAAATCATGGTTACATTTTTAACCACAAAAAATTCAAATATGTCCACAACAATAGAAATTAGGTGGTTGTTTGACTACTTTATGGTCATTTTTCTATTTTAGATTTAGAATGTTCCACATTGTTGGTGTGGGGTTAATGTAACAAGATGGAAACCACTTATTTCATTTTCACACTACACAGGGGTGTGTTATTCAATCTAGATTCAACTCCATGTCCCTACGTGACATAAGACAAACATGTATAAAGGGTACCTTTTTG
This sequence comes from Ophiothrix spiculata, assembly GCA_000969725.1. Classification (NCBI taxonomy): domain Eukaryota; kingdom Metazoa; phylum Echinodermata; class Ophiuroidea; order Amphilepidida; family Ophiotrichidae; genus Ophiothrix; species Ophiothrix spiculata. The sequence continues at coordinate 25,443 of JXSR01S004459.1, forward strand.
TTAGTCTTACTTGATTGGCATATACAGGGTGTCCAAAAATTAACTACCCATTTTTAAATGCTTATAACTTTAAAACCAGGATTCGCATGGCAACTATAGACATATGTATTCATAAAAAAAACTTGTAGAATTTTTTTGGTACCAAACATTATGCAATCAGTAAACTTCTAAGATAGCAAGAAGGTC
>JXSR01S004459.1:37105-51421 GCA_000969725.1 Ophiothrix spiculata
GACCAGGATGACACTACAGGATGATTTAGCAAAAACTTTCAGGAATTTTATGATTGAAAAAATGATATTTCAGACCTAATTGTAAACATAATACACACAATATTTTTGTTTTCCTCTGTATCTTACTTTATGTAAATCATCCATCAATACGAAAACATGTTTTTCTACCTACCCGGATCAACTTTGAAGGAAATAACTCGGTAGATTAAAGTTAATTTATCTAAACTAAATTTCCAAGTAAATTTTGTATTATACTGTGTATGTAAAATTTTGTATTTCTGTAAAGAAATTAACGAGAAAAGAATCGCATCTGACTAAAATCTGATTATATTATTGTCTCAGCCAAAATTAATCATTTAATATTGAGTCTTAAAGACCTAATTAATCTCAGTTTTGAAAGCATATTCTGTCAGGCGAACTAACAAGTTAAAGTAAAACATGTGTTTTTTCCATTTTCAGGAGAGACCTTAAATTTGTGTCTATTTTTCCTAATTTCCTGTAAGCTTCTTTTAAAATCATCTTTATTTTGATTTGAGACCTGAGTAAATTAATATGTTTTAAACTGTATACTGGAAGTTACTGGAAAATTAAAATAAAGAGGTATCGTGTCTTGCTTCTAAACATGATTTTTTTACCAAACCACTGACAACACCTACATAAAGTTTGAAGGCTCATGCGCATCATCTCAAAATATTGACCCTTAAAAGCGTATAATTGTTGATAACTCCTATTAATAAAGATAATTTAAATAGCACCCAAATTGTATGATGGTGTAATGACCTCTATCTCGCAAACTAGATATTATTTTTTTTTTTGTTTATCCGTGAAGTCATTATTTTGTCGAGTGCCACCAAGACCCGGTGTAGCAGGAATGTAAGTCCCCTGTGCTTATTGTCCGGGTTGTACAGTAAAGTATAGGCTAACAACTCTCACGCAACATTAGTTTCACGCTTTAATCCGTTATGGTCTATGGAAGATGGACTACCATTTCAGGGGGACTACGATTACTTTCACACCGGGTCTAAATTTAATACGAATTGTGACGCATTTAGTTATGATCATGATGATATACGTAGGCCCTATAGTAGGCCTAACAAAGAATTAGAGGAATACGGATACCAGAATTTTATACAGCTTAAGCTGGTTTATTAAACATAGGGCCTAGATAAAATGTGAAAAGCATTTTATACCTCAATGGCGATTATATTTGTCCCTGTAATTTCCCAACCAAGGAAATTACATTCATATATAGGCCTACTTTTTACATCATTTTCTAGTCAAAATGCTTTTCACGCGAAGACTAAAAATAGTATATTTCAGAGATTCATTTTAACATGTTTAGCTATAATAAATTCAAATTTCTAATGACATATGCACCTGCTTTAAACATGCTGAAAACTCTAGCTAAAAGTTCTGAAATCTATAGAGTAGTGGCGTGGCCAGACTTTTTGATCAGGAGGGGCAAACGTATTTCGTCCCGATGGCAAACATATTTCGTCCCGACACGGGTAATACGCAAAACTTTCCCAGCAGTCGGTGGTATACGTGGAGGGTAATTTTGGGTCACAAAAGGGCTAATTTAACAGGATTCACTGGTGTTTGTCCTCATGATTTTCTTATGTTCCCCGTTCACATTTTTTTCGTCCATGCATTTTTTTCCTTCTCGTCCCAATTTTCCCACCAAACATTTTGTTAGGGGGCATTCTGCCCCCCCCCCCCCCGTCCCTACCTGGCTACGCCATTGCTATAGAGCTTAAATAGCTTTAAATTTTAAAGCTGACTATGGATTTCTTTTGGAAATCATGTTGAAAGTTATGTTGACGTCTGAAATGTTGGTAACGGAAAAATGGTATAAGCCAAGGCAAAAACAAAAAACGAGTTTGTTTCCGTGCGCGCGCATTTCGTTTTGGCGTCTTTAATTTGCGCATTTCATTTTTTTATTTGATATTTTAGAAAACGAAAATCAAAATAGCCAATTTGATAAAATGAACGGGGAAAATTGCAAAATTTTTACTAAAGAAGTATTTTCTTTTAAACAAAAACTTGAAACCTGACAGGTTTCTTACTGAAAAAATCATCACCCATGCGGATTTTCAATCAAAATTTGCCTTAGCATCTCTTGAACAATTCAAAAAAAGAAAACAAAATAAAATAAAAAACTGCATTTCGCATTTAGGTTTTTTGACCACCTACAGGAAACAAACTTGGGTTTTTTTTTGCCTAATACTGAAACTTTTTTAACAACTGCTTAACAGTTAAAAGACTCCATAAATGTGTAGCATGAGGTCCTATATGAATTTGAACTATTCTCTGTATATGCCTACAAAACTCTTACAAATGAATAGTTTCTCTTCCGAGGGATGCTAGGTTTTCTCCTCAATCTTATAATACAAGGGTCCTTTTCAAAAACTTGATCAAAGGTCAAAGATTTATAATTGTCTGAAATATAATAAATATTTCTGAAATTTTAACAAATATTAATTTTTATTTAACCATTTAACCATAAACACCCCTTGTTCAGTTTTTAAGTCTTCGAATAGGAATCTTTTGTAAATTTTGTTACAGAATCCACTCATTTTTACACTGTTTTAGAGTGTATATGTTTTGCCTATAGGCCCTTCTTTATTTAAAATACTACAAGGAAATTGATCGTGTTTATACATGTGTTTATAGCGTGTTTACAAATAGTTTAAGAATTCAAGCTTATAGGCCTATCATGTGTTAAGCTATACTACTAGTATCTGAAACCCTTTTCAGATTAAAATAATATGGTTAGGCCTTACATTTTATATACTTACGGCACGGTTATCAACACAAAACGTGTCCAAAAACTGCCCACATTATGTTCAATTATATAAATGGCGCAAACATATTTCACAACAAGAGAGTGAAGTGCGTACAAAATTACGCGATCCCTTTCATTGGTTGCTACGCGCACTTTATAAAAGCGTTTACAACGCAAGCCCACTTGCGTATTTTTGCAGCCGCATTATTCTGAAGTATTTTGAATCAGAATTAGTACACCAAAAGAGAATGAGTTCGATTTTCAAATGGCCATAAACAAATTTCCCCAAAGGGGATTTTCGGGGATTTTGAATGGGTGAAAGAAGAATTTTTTCTGCTTCTAATGATACCAAAACATTGGACGGGAACATTTTGTCCGGGTCCCGAGGCCTCACTACTCGACTATATGATATGTTGGACGTTGGACATGTACCTCGTAATCAATAATAATAACTTGAACCAGCGAAGTAATATATTGACACTAGTACAAAATTACTTTTGCTCAAAAAGCCTTACCAAGGTAACTAAAAAACTCGTTTTATTGGTAACTCTCACAAAGAGCTGAGTTCGCGATTCGGTCTTGTAAATTTTATGGTAAATTTGATGCTTTATGCATAACCAAAAATCACCAGTAACACATTTCTCCCAAGGTCACGTCAGTAGAAACACAAGGTGGGCCAACCTGCACCGAGTCTGCCAACTTGCCCCACCCTCCCCTAATTATTATGGTACACACTTTTATGTTGTATGACAAGTAGCCTACATTTGACAACTCTCTCTTTAAATTGCAAATTACATTTTTGGCTTGGCTTGAGGTCTGAGGCTAATACCAATGTCAAGGACTTTATATCCGAGGCCCGGAAGACTTCATGTCCCATGGATCAAGGTCTTATTAAAGCAATACTATAACGTGTTAAAAATGAAGCACCTAGATCCTGTCATGCATGGCTTTTTGAATTTTTTAGCATATTGGGTTTGTTTTGGGTAGATATTAATAATGATTTGGCTTAAATATGCTTACTTTTTTCGGTTATGGCCCGAATTTAATTTCACATGTATTAGTATAAGAAAGCATGTATATGCTTTTTATCCATTTTTCGGTGGCAATATAATTTTTTGACAAAATACACTTGAAAAGGGTTTTAGATAGTCACATTCCTTCATTTTTGGGTTCGAGCCCCGGGCCGGGCGGTTTTCGTCTCCTTGTTTCCTTGAGCAAGAAACTTTACTCTACTTGCTCCGTGGTCGGACAGTCACGTAAAGTCGTGGATCCCCTGTGCGAATAGACTCCTTCATGGGGTATGCATGTTATGCAAGTACTTGTATCATTGATTGATTGATTGATTGATTGATTTTATAATTTTACTATTAAAACTTTTCAACCTAAATCTTATAGTATTGCTTTAATAAAATGTTCTAGTCCTTAAGACATCCACGAGGCCAAGGTCTGGTCCCGAGGAGCCCCAAGGACTACAACACTCAGACACTGCAATAATAGGCCTACATGTACTACATTACAACTCTTACAACAGAACTTCCAAGCTTGAATAACTAATATGATAACGTGAGTTTGAATTTTTAAAGTGTATTCTTGTTTAAAAGATTTCTTTTTCAAAAGTATGGTTCTTGATCAACAGTGACTACATAGAGTGTATGATATATCGGAATACTATGTCAGTTGAAAGTTCATAAACAATCAGATACTTAAAGATTCTATTTAAATATTGATATCTATCTAAAAACAGCTCTTCTGTGAATTCACTATCGTTTCGGCCCGGGACTCTGCAAAAATTCAAGCTATTTTCTGCTTTTCAGAAGATAAATGTCCAATGATTTTGAAATAACTATAAAAATGTGAACTTTTACATTCGCTTGTAGCCGAAAATATTGTGTTTTGAATTTCTGTAGTAAAATTATAACGATGTAAACGTTCCGTTTTAATACCGATTGTAAAGTTGCCGAATTCGGAGTGTAAAATGGCGACCGTTACCACAAGCAACAGGACGCCTAAATCTTGGAGAGAATTATTTGCATTAAATGGGAACGCATTGTCTTATGCCGGGGAAAGGAGTGATGATGTAGAAAACAATCCGTCCAAACCATATTGCCTGAATTTACAAGTGATTGAGGGAGTTGTCAAACCGGTAAGTTTAAATTTAAAATTGTAAACAACATGTCAGGTTCTTTTGCCATCCAAGAGGAAGTTAGCTGATATTGATTACTTTAACCAGAGCAATCACCTCTTAACCACAATTGAAAATTATCTATTGATCTCAACGCTATCAAGTAAACAAACATTAATGCTGACTATGCAGTGGGCAACCACGCTCAAGTGCTTACCATGCAGGGGGCAACCACGCTCAAGTGCTTGGTAAACAAAAAGGTGTTCCTCTCTTCGTAGGTAGAGAGGCAAAATTAGTTGACTCATGATGGCAAAGTTAGGTTGGTAAACAAAAAAATATGTTTTATTTGGATTGTCATTAAATTAGTGCTATTACAAAGAGCTAACTAAAAGAAAACTAATAAGCCATAAATCAACTTTGTCGGGTTTTCAGTTGCGGAGATAAATTAGTTTTTTGACGCGACTTTTGGAGCCAATATACTGTATGTGAATGCATGACGACTCAGAACCACCACCGGGGTCAGTATTTTTAACGATATTGAAAATTCATATCTGTGAGTAAAATTTTAGAATATAGTTCAAAAAATAATGCAATTAAATATCCCGAAATGACTTTTGCAAAATCCGCTAAGAAAACTTGTAAATCATAGCTCAAAGTTGTTGAAATACCTGACGAAAAAATCTCCATATGACGCTTAGAAAATAGTGTGATATGACGCCATCTTTGATATCCCATAATATGTTCCGGAAATCATCGGAAGGGCGAAGTATCTAAATTCATTCACAAATTACACCTAGGTCAACTTCGATGTGAGCGGACTTTGCCGACACTGGCCGAAGATATTTTGAAGAGGTGAATGACGTCATTATCAATTTGGAGCGAAATTCGGCTGCTGTGACAAGTCAATTATCCCCCGTAATTGTATCAAAGTATAGCAATAAATCTTTAAAAAGAAGTAAATTTTCAATTCCTCAAAGTACATTTACTACTTGAAAACCTTCAAAACGGGACTGAAAATCTTACTTTTACCGTAATCCACGTTGCAATCAATGTGTACCATTCGCCACCACAGAAGAGAAAACCAAAGATGGCGCCGACTGCGCAGCATATGGGGCAAAAACTGGGGGAGTGCAGCGCCAGCATCGGGGATGTTTGTTCAGGGACCTAGCAAAGTGAACCCGACATGAAAAATCTTGTTTGGGACCCTGGTCCCTGTTCATAATAAGGAACAAAACAGCTGTTATTGTTTCAAAATAAAAAATGAAGTTTTTCTAAATCATCAAGGTTTTAAATAAATCCAATATCAAGTTTATCCATCAAGCTAAACTTACCATAAAAGCGATTTTACCTAGACGACCACGGCAGCCATTACAGTTTGACACTTGTTCCAATACAACGCGGGTAATCTCGGTGGCTAAATTTAGCCACCGAAGTTTTTCCTATTTCCAATTCGCATTTTTACAGATACTATGCACGATACCGGTGGCAGTATTCTGCCGAACACATATGGGTGTTCATTAAGTGGACATATTAAGATCTTACCTGACAATAATTCCAAGAAAATTGTATGAAAATACGTCTTTTGTTGACACAACATGGCGACGCGTTGCGAACCACATGTCTGGGTCAGAGAGTCTATAAATAATGGGAGATGAAACTCCCCTATGAAAAAGAATCGCAACCCAGCAGGACCAATTTGCTAATAGCAAATCGGGGATATGAAAAATTACGAAAACCTGATTGGCTAGCATCGCGCGTTACAGCACATATAACATACTGTTAACCTTTTGACCTGAGCGTAGATTATACCACTTTCGTCTCTGTTAGCTTACTCTACGTCATAGATTCTATGCTTACGTAACAGTTTTGTCGTAATTCTCAGTGTATTTGGGCGCTTTGTGGCAACATGACTATTGTGTATGAAAACGTCAGGCAACGTTGATAAATCGCCTAATTTCGAGCTCATATGGCAACACTGTGGATTTATGTAGCTGAAATTGTGATCTTGCCGTGATCATTTCACAAAATGGTTCCGTCACTGACAGCCGCAACTCAATTTTTTTAATCGTATTTTTTGGTATGGAAAAAGATTCAATAATTCTTCATGACCAAGGTAAGATGATTTAACATGGATGAAAGGTTCGTTTGAGCTCATTTGTGATGACATTATCTGAAGCAGACGATATCAGCTTCTTAAGCCAGGGCCTACGGAGCTCCGTATGTCGAATATATGAAAACATACAAGATTCATAAAAATTCATATTTCGACATACAAGTAGGTCTAATTTTACCATCATTTTTTGGTCCAAAACTGCAAAAGTCCGACTTCCGCGATTGTCTCCATTTGTCATGTTCCGTGTATTTGACCACCATGTAAATCACCGCGTAATTTAACGCAACATTTCACCAACCAGAGATCGGGTTATAGATCTTGACGCAATGAATAACCAACCATCGCGCGTTTCATTGAAATGTTTGGCAGTGTGCAATCATTAAAAATGGCCGATCATGGCTTTATTTTTGCTTCAAAATGCCACTCTTTAATAACAACTCGGCTACCTTTCAGACATTTAAACAGCATTTTGAATCAACGGAAACAAAGCTTCATCGATACAGGTGAGTTTTCTGAGATTTGCAAGCATTTTGGAGACCAAAGACGGAAATTTTGGTACTTTTTACAATTTGTTTTAACCTTGTTGTTTTACCCTTTAATTTCCCTCTTTATTCGAAGCCCTGCCCTCCTTCCAAAATATTAACCTTGTTATCTAGATAACATTTTAACTATTTTAGCTTCTTTGGTTCATTTAGCTTGATGAATTAGTGACTTTTGTTCCTTATTATAAACAGGGTCCTAATTTCCTAAACTACACCATTACCACCAAACAAAGACCAAGAGGGCAAGACAGTCACAAGTAACCTCTCAAAAGTTCAAAATACAGTAAAAAAACATCCCTGTTGTCAATATACTTTAAAACTGTTTTTAACTGCTCAAATTTAATTATTCACTAGACTAAAATGGTAGCCATTGGCAAATTTGCAGTTTGACTGCTTTCATCATGCTTTTCGATACAAGCTCGACCTCGAGTATATACATATGCAGTAGTCAGTCGATATGATTACCGTACTGACTTGAGTTATGTCACACCTTTTTTGAACTTGGATCAAAGTTAGGGGCTGGGACTTTACGCGAGGACGCATCAGAGAGACTGAACTAACTGGTCGATCTACTGAGTCTGAGGTAAACAATACCAGTGAATTGTCCGACCTAGAGGAATCAAATCAATCTATTCATTGTAATGTTTTGAATCAAATATATCAGGATTCAGTTCAGTAAATATTCTTTAAAATTATCCCCAAGAGTTTCTTTCAACAAACACTTACAGGAACGTACCAATCAAGGTTAAATATGGTAAAGTTATTTTTGCGTATCCGATCGTGACATTCGCCATTTTGGAATTTTGTTACAAGAACAATCGTGATTGCGCATGTCCAAAAGATATGATAGCGCATGCTCTGTCTAATTTTACCATTAGGCCTATAACGTAAACATCGCCATCTGTTGACGATTAGAACCTAAAAAACAGTGAAAATGTGTATATTCATCCGAGATCAGCTATTCCCACAAATTATAAGACATTTTGGATAAAATGTAACCATTTCTATTGTAATTGAGATGAGTTTGTTACTATTTTTTAAAGCAGATTTTTTGATATTAGAGAGTTTGCGAAAATAAGGTTAAGGTTACTGTCTACGGTACCCTTACTGTAAAATACATACCGTTTACCGTTACGGTAACCGCTAACTTTAATCAACTAGATTATATGACATCTACATCTATTCCTATACTTGTCAAAGCCAATATAAAGCATCTGGACAAGGGTGCGGCTGCCGGTGGTGGACGGCTGGTGCAAGTTGTGCCAAAATATATACAGGGTGCAAGTAAAAAACAGACGCCAATGACTACTCTCTGCTGATGGCTTCCTTGAACTGTTCCAAAGTTGGCAGCTCAATTATATTGTTGGGAAGCCCGTTCCAGTCAGTAAGTGTCCGAGGAAAGTAGCTGTACTTGTAGGAATCTGATGATGTGCTTATTCTAGTGAATCGTAGATGATGCTGACTTCGTGTTGTTCTGGCTCCTTGGTTGATGTATGCAGGAAGTGGGTAGTGTTGGCCACGCACGTTAATCATCATATATAGCTAGTTCAAGGGAGTGAATTGTCGATATCCATGAGTTAACTGCATATCCCACTAGAATTCAATGGATTATCCCCACTTCATCGAGTGTGTAGCAGGAGTTTTAAATACAAGTCCCTTCTGGTTCACGCGCAACACCTGATCAGCCTGATGTCCTTGGCTTACACAATAGATGTTTCTATCAAAAGTCAATTGACAACGACTATTCATAAAACATAACACACTGCCCGCTGGCTTTGCTTTGTATCTCATTACACCTGACTGGTCCTGTCTTTGCTTATCGGTGTTCTGTTATGTTAAATCATGTCAGTGTAGTTAGAAGTTAGAACTGAAGGCCTATAGAAATAAAACCGACCGATCTTCCCCATCTGACTCATTAGCTCAGTTGGTAGAGCGTGGCGCTGGTAACGCCAAGGTCCAAGGTTCGAATCCTGGATGGTTAATTTATTTATTTATTCATTTATTTATTTATTTATTTAGTTTATTTATCTATTAGTTGCTTTTTACATCAGTTCATAAGTTTTTTAGTTAGTTAGTTAGTTTGTTTGTTTGTTTGTTTCAATAAAGTCTATTCTGCCAGAAATGAAAGCAATATCACCTTATCCATTACGCGTTCGATACGTTATCTTAGCGTGTAATCTAGTCATCTTCACGTTATTTCTTCATTGATCGGATCAATAAACGCTATTTTTAAGGATAAGGCCAGCCCTAGTGACATCGCAACTGCCAGTAGACACGCTATTCAAAACACACATAAATCAATGGGAACCACTCAAGCAGTGAATAGTGTTGGCCAAATGTCCCAAATCAAGCTCGAAATTCTGAGATTGTACCATGTCACGCAATTGTTTTATATAGATTTAATTATAGGTTACACTTTGTTTTAACATACTTTGATGTCTAAATGGCATAATTTGTGTGAATAAAACAACACGAGACACATATATTAGAGGTGTTTAACGTACAGCTCAAATTGAAATTTAGTTCAACAAGGCTTCCGCTGACGTTATTTTAGCAGCTGCTCATTTGCATTTGAATAGAAATAAGGTTACCGTCGAAAATAGCGATAGCGTATTTGAAATGCAACCTCTCAATTATGATAAATTTCTAGGTGATTCAGCAAATTAGGCCTTTAAAAAAATTGTTGTGTTGCCCTCAAGTGCAAATTTTTATGTTGGGCGGTAGGTATGTTTTTTTTTTTCAAACTCATACAATTTTTGCATTTAAAAGGTTACTTATGGAATCTTTGAACATAAATTAAGTTTTCAGCATTCTAGAAATAAAATAAATAAAACAAAATACTAGCAACAGAGCTAAAACAAACCTGCGCGCCCCTTGATGCGATCAAACAAACCACAAAACTATCCATTTTCACAGAAAAAAACACACGAATATAATCGTATATAATATAACTATGGCACATGGGCTTTCGACAGTCCGTCTTTCGAGACAGCCCGTATGACCCGTATAGCTGGCGCTGTTTTAACTAAATATAACTGCCTAAGAAAATGCTTAAAAGATACGTTTTATACTATTTTTGTATCATGTTTACTTTCATATAGCTCAATAAATATTAATTAACTTTGTTTATATTTTTTTTGTGTGTTTTCCGCTTGTGTTTTGTTTTATTGAATAAAATGCTAAATAGGTAAAAGCATTGAGTGCACGGTCCTCGGTTCACTGTGAACGGACGCCTCTGCTACAATACTTGTGCGTGTGTGGTACATATCGCTGTAAAGACAAGGCGTTGTTCACTAACGTTGGGATCAGGACCCGGGAATTCGAGTTCCGCCCGTGAAAGTCGGGACTCGGGAACAAAAAAATGTTCCCGATTCCCGAAAGTGGTACCAATTTAAAAGTACCAACTTTTCATTTTCGTAGTAGGTGTAATTGAACTTACTTGAATTTACGTATGCAAGCTGTAGTAATCCATTTTAATGTATTTCCAATGATCCGAAAGTAGTGTTGTACCGGTACACGAACGCAAGATTCGTGTTCCTAAGAAATATGCGGTAGACAAAAACACGAAACAAACGAAAGCTGTCCGATAAAACGTCATTATATCAACAAAAAAATTACGCTTCAATCACAAAAAAAACTTTTTTTGTTTATGTTATTATTGTCACTAGATGGCGATATTCTTATTTTCATAAACTACTAACTATCACACTTACACATGCGCAGTTCATAACAAGATCGAATCACCGAGTCACGCGATCTTTTCCCGCCGGTACTAGTAGCATTGCATTGGAGCAACGTAAAACTGGGTACCGCTGAAATGGCGCCGTTTACTTCCGGGTTTTATTTGCGTAAATAACATGAAAAAAGCAACATTTGATCTTGATTTTATCGCCATAATCATTTCTTTTCCTTCATTTTATAATATTTTTGGTTGCAACAATGTATTAGTAAAAGCTTTGGTCTATAACAGTTCGAATTATAGTAATGCAGTAACAAATTCTCCATCATCTAAATATTGAACACGTACACGAAACACGACCAACAAGCTTAGCTAGTGGACAAAAAGAACACAGCGCAACATCGAGCTAAGTTCGAGTTCGACACACAAATTTCACATTGAAAATAATAAAATTAACGGACATCGTCATTATTTTAAAAACATTTCTTACGGACTAGTGGTTTGGTAAGTCTGAAAATCTGTATCAAATTGTCAAAAAATGACAGCATTACAAGTTGCCATATTCGGCAGTCTAACACACATGACATAGTACATGTAATGAAACACAAATTTTGCGTACGTGAACAGCACTCTCATATTTCGGGATTATTTTCGGGAATCCCGAGTCTCGTGAGCAATAATTCCCGAAACTCCCAACGTTATTCTTCATGTCTGTTGGTGAGACTATAGTTCGAAATTCAGTTGAGTTTGGCCTGTATTACTTTTCACTGTGTTTCTGATGGTTATCGTTGACGCGGAGAGAGATTCATGTCGCTAAAAGTTGATTTTTTCAGTGAATATTTACTGTTTTGTTGGTCTACTTGTGGGTCATAAAAGAATTTGGTGTAGCTTTGTAACGAAAAGTTACTTGGATAGAGATTTTTTGCCCAGAAAACAGGTAAAATATTGAAAAATGAAAAAGAAAAAAGCCAGTGCTAACTTTAAACATCAAATTTTGCCGCATTTACTTCAAAATTACTAACTTTAACTTTAAATCAAGCTGTCCAGTGCCACGAAACATCGAAATTGGTCATTTTGGTCGATTTTCATATATAGGGGTGTTTTTGCGATGTCTTTTAAATATCAATGTTTTTAAAACTTGAATACAAGATAACGGCGATTTTACTTTTTGTGCAGAGTTTTTGTGTTATCTTTCGAGAACGCAATTTAAAATGTACAGTAGGGATGGTCACTTGCTTTTGACTTAAAGCGGATTTCGTACTATTTCTTTTGTGTTTTAAAACATCAAAAACGCATGTTAAAACAATAAGGAAAAGTCGGGGTTTTTAAGTTCCTTTCGAGTTACGCGGTTTTACGAGAAATGTGTTTTAGTTAATTTTGATCAACAAGTAAATGTTTCACCCTGTATATTTTCAAGGTCACCCTATATAACGAGATGCAATGCACATATTCGGATTGCTTACAACTTAATTAGCTTTCCAAATATTTTATACTTTTGTTACATTTCAGTGAAGTTTAAGTAATATATCCAAGTTTGAACATCAATTGGTGACATGCAATGAATAATAAGGCATGTAACGCAAAAGCAGGCGAGTTCATGACACATGTTCTTAAGGACGTCTAAACTTCAAAATTTGAGCAATAAAAAATGGGGGTCACCGACCATCTACGAGCGCTATGACGTCATCTATAGATGATGACATCATTTTCCTTTTAATGGACGACCCGGGGGGAGGGGAGGGGCCACTCAGATTTGGAGCTGTACACAACCGCGTTCAAAAAAACGCGTGAAAAGGGTGCTTTTTTCACAGTCGGGCACGTTACGCGCGTTACGCGTTTAGGGGTGGAAAATCAAGCATTTTCGTAAAAAAGGGTGTGTTTTGAAAATTGTTTCTAACGTGTTTAGGGTCTTTTTCAAAATTCCATGTCCAACTTTCTCCGCACCCTTTGTATTAAAGAATGAACTCCCCTGTTTGAAATCCCGATCAGATTTTGGGATTTATTTATTTTCCGCTTGCTTTTGTTAACTTTCAATTCACGAGAGTTAAGTACACGTCGCACGGATGTTGAATGATACTTGTTAAATGCACGGTAATTTTTTTTATCAATATCAGTTTGACAATTGTGTATAAAAGCCATTAGAACGTGCCAGTTTGATGGTATTCATGTTGCTTGAAATAAATTATTACCAATTAGATTTTGAAAATGAAATAGGTTTATCTTGTTTCTTATGCTCTTGGCTGTGACCATGGTGATGTTCCATTTCATTACTGTCATATACTTCAAATTTAGGGTGACAATGTTTGTCAATATCACCTATTGGGTCATACACCCAGTTATGTTATACATGCAAAATGAATTGAGTCATTAGTCCAGTATACCGAACATTTCATAATCTATTCTACGGGTTTAAAACATTAAAAGTTGCTAAAGCTTTCTTGTCATATCTTCAAGTTTGACAGATGTATGGTACAATTAAAATGAAAATTTGTTTAGGGCGTAATTTTGTCCAAAACTTGTTAAGGGTACCTTTTTTTAAAAAAAAAAGGTCGCGGAAACCTGTTTAGGCATGATTTTGAGAAGGGACCAAAACCTGCTTAGGGTGGGTCTGAAAAATTTTTGAATGCGGTTGTGTACAGCTCCAAATCTGAGTGGCCCCCCTGGGAAGGACGATAACTTGAAAACTCAAGTAAAGGTTATTTGTCGTTATTAATTTTTTTTTCTGTTTGGTGTTAAAAAGGGAATTTTGACATTTCGGCTGATGAAAGATATTTTTTAGATTGTACCTCACATAATTTCATGTCCAGCTATCATTTTAAAACAGTCGGTGACCCCATAGTTTTTTATTCTTGATTTCACATCTACCTATATCTACATTCACAATTGACTGTAAAAAAATGAAAAATTCTATAGGTAGCAAATATTTGAAAAATTAGCATTTTGTGGTATAGGAAATCACCTGTATGTAAAACGTTTTATCACTGAAGGCATGTTGGTTTGGGAGCACTCGAAGCTACTTGTTACTATTTCAAGCTATTTTTCGGCGCTATCATAAGATGCTCAAGACCCCGGGGG
>JXSR01S004459.1:55687-78971 GCA_000969725.1 Ophiothrix spiculata
TTAAAACAAAACAATGTTCAAAAAATGCTTCTTTGAAGTCATTTTTTTTTTGCTAACGGGCTTTCGTGCATGGGTTACTGAGCCTGTGGCTCTTGTTAAATACTACCGTATGAATGAGAACATCTTTATATCAGTAGGGATGTTATATCACTTAAGATATATGGATTAAAAAATAGGCCTATATGGATTCGGAAATGCTACTTGCCTGCTGGGCAGGTAACTTTCTATTTTCACCCACCCAGTGCCAAAATCACATTGGCTGTGGTAGGGCTAATGTCCTACCCTGATCTAGGCATTTTTAGATGATCTAGGCAACGAGATATTAATAATTAATATCTCTTTGATCTAGGTAAGCTCAGGGTTAGATCAGAAACTAGAGCTAAGCATTGCTGTTAAGCTATGGTTTTGAAGATTTCAATCAATAATGATGAAATATAAATTAAACCCAACTAACCTCTTTGGTTTGATCCAGTCTCTGATAGATAATGGGTTCAACTAGATCATGGTTGGCATTTCTTGATTCAAATCTAGACAATTGTTTAAGATTGTTGACATTTGTGTGTCAAAGCATATGTGATCATGATCCTGTTTGTATATCTTATGTGATTGTGATCTGAATTGATCGTCCAGTTTATATCTCACATGTGATGTAATCTGGATTGAATATCCAGATTATACCTCTTTTATGTGATTGTGATCTGAATTGATCGTCCAGTTTATATCTCATATTTGATTGTGATCTGGATTGAATGTTCAGTTTGTATTTCATAGGTCATTGTGATCTGGATTGAATGGTCAACTTATAGCTTATATGAGATTGTGATCTGGATTGAAAGTCCAGTTTATATCTCATGTGTGATGGTGATCTCCATTGAATGTCCAGTCTGTATCTCATGATTGAATGTCCAGTTTATATCTCATATATGTGATTGTTATCTAGATTGAATGTCCAGTTTATATCTCATATGTGATTATGATCTGGATTGAATGCCCAGATTATATCTCATGAGATTGTGATCTCATGGGATCATGGGATTGTGATCTCATGAGATTGTGATCTGGATTGAATGTCCAGTTTATATTTCATATATGGTTGTGATCTGGATTGATCACCATTTTATATCTCATATATGTGATTTTGATCTAGATTGAATGCCCAGATTATATCTCATGAGATTGTGATCTCATGAGATTGTGATCTCATGAGATTGTGATCTCATGAGATTGTGATCTCATGAGATTGTGACCTGGATTGAATGTCCATTTTATATTTCATATGTGATTGTGATCTGGATTGAATGGTCGGGTTATATCTTATATGATATTGTGATCAGGATTGAATGTCCAGTCTGTATCTCATGTGTGATTTTGATTTGGATTGAATGTCCAGATTACACATGTATCTCTTATGTGATTGTGATCTGGATTGAATGTCCAGTTCATATCGTATGTGATCTAATCTGGATTGAATGTTCAGATTATATATCTCTTTTATGATTGTGATCTGAATTGAATGTCCAGTTTATATCTCATCATGTGATTGTGATCTGGACAATGTTGGATCTGGATAGAATTCCAGATTATATCTCTTATGTGATTGTGATCTGAATTAATCGTCCAGTTTATATCTCATATGTGATGTAATCTGGATTGAATGTCCATTTTATATTTCATATGTGATTGTGATCTGGATTGAATGGTCAGTTTATATCTTATACAATGTATGTGACCGTACACCCCAAAACGGCAGTAAATGCCAGCTCATGTCATTTTCACCTTTTTAATTATTTGCAAAGACCATGATTTAAGGATTAAAATGATACCTTAATGAACTTCACATGATTTCCAGAAGACAAGTTATGGTCCGTCAAAGGTTGTCAGGTAGTAAAACGTATAAGACTATAACTGAGATAAGTGCGTTCAAAGATTAGTAAGCCCTATGTTTTCTGTTGATCGTCTTAAGAATATGCAAATTTATTTCACATTTCCTATCGTTTTCTTGAATTGAAACTTTGCTGGTATTTTGTAGTAAGCAATAGGATTGTGAATCTGTCAAAAAAACCAATTTCGGCAAATTACGACCGTGACATGTATTTTCACATGTAGCGCAAAATGAAGTTTCTGGCATTTACTGCTCATACGGGCTGGACGGTCACATATGATATTGTGATCAGGATCGTGTGAATTTGATTTGGATTGAATGTGCATATTATATCTCATATGTAGTTGTGATCTGGATTGAATGTCCAGTTTATATATCATATCTGATTGTGATCTGGATTGAATGTCCAGATTATATCTCATGAGATTGTCATCTGGATTGAATGTCCAGTTGATATCTCAATTGTGATTATGATCTGGACTGAATCACAACTTTCTTGTTTGCTTTTGTGATATCTAAATGCTTATGTGATTGTTATCTGGACTGAATGTTGAGCTCATATCTCATAACATTCATCCTCTGCAATTGGTGCTGCATGACTCTCTTCCCTAATTACCTGACTGATTGTTCCAACTAGTGTATCAGATTTGTCAGACTTGAATTTTGATTCTTGTGGCTTAATGTCCATCGCAATAGTTTGACTTGCTGAAGATTGGTTTGAACATTTTCTCATTCCCTGACTTGAAATACTTGTGGACTTTGTATCTTTTGATAATCGTGGTCCTGTCTTCATAGCAATATAAGCTTGGGGCAATATTGGTTTTGAGCACCTATCACTGATTACTGTGCCAATTGTATACAAGAACGGATTGATTGCAGAGTTAATCGGCAAAACAAACGTTACCATCCAAGCAAAGACATCAGGAGGGAAGGGTGGTATTGCATTAGCCTGACGGAGGGCACTCAGGATACAGATGGGAAACCAGCAGAAAAAGTCAGTCAGAACTATAGCAGAGACTTTCATGGTCATACGGATCTCTTCTGCCATTTCTCTCTGCCTGGAGGATTTCTTTGCAGATTGACTCACTACTCGGATGATTTCTATGTAGCAGAAGAGTATCAACAAAAAGCAGAGCATATTCAGACCAATGAATATAGCTATTGAAAAAAATAATCCTGGTTTTTCAAAATTCTTAGTTGGAACATTATAAATATGATGGACTTCCCCTCTTTGGTGAGTGGGCCTATCTCTCCCAAGGCCCCCATAGGTTCTTTCTGGTTTTATTTCTTCAATGCCTAAAACCTGTACTTGTGCCAATGGCAGTCCAATACAAACATGGGTATTATCATAAAATTGAGAATTTTGCCCAGCTAGAAATGAAGCTACCAGTCCAATGGACAGACTAAATATCCATACAAATGCTGAAATAAGCCTTGTTGACTTCAGTCGTAACTTATGCAAACTGTATGGGAATCTGATGGTTATGAAGCGATCGATACTTATCAAAGTCACAAATACGACTGATGCTTCACTTGATGTAATGGATAAAGTACCTGCAATTCTACACATGACACCTGTCCTCCAGCTTTCAGCATGCAATGGAAAATATTTCCCGTAATATAGATCTGCGGATGTAATGAGGATCATATAAGTGCCCATAAGCAAATCTGACATTGCTAAATTACTAAGCAAATATGATTGAACTTGGTTTTCTGTTTTTTGTTTAAACCATTTCCACCAGAGAACAAAAGCATTACCTAACAAAGCACTCAAACCAATGATCCAAATACAGACAGTTAAAAGAGGTAGTGACAATAACCTATTACATGTATAATATGCAGAAGGCTTCAAAAGATTGTAACATTTTCCATTTGTTAAATTGAAAAAACAAACACATACTTCATATTTGTCAACAAAAATATTTGCATCTGTGCCAATTGTATGTTTTTGTTCAATTGTTGTTAAAGGATTGCCAATCAAATTGAGGTCTGCTAAAGAGGTCATGTGACTGAGATGAGGGATTCTTTCCAAGTTGTTTCCCTCTACAGATAAGAGTTGAAGACGGGTCAAATTAATGAATATGTTATTTGGCAAAATTGTCAATTTATTGTATGCTAATGATAATATTTTCAGACTGATTGTGTTTGCAAATGTACCATCAAGTAGGTGTCTGATATTGTTTATATCCAGGTACAAATACATTAAGTTATGTAAGTCTTTAAAAATGTACTGATTCAAGCTGCAAAGAGAATTGTTTGTCAATCTTAATTCTGTTAATCTCTGTAAATTTGCAAACAACTCAACATCCAACTCAATAAGTTGACTTCCCTCCAGATTAAGTTCAAAAAGACTTGTTAATTTGGTAAATAGGTGTCTTTGTATTGATACCAATGGGTTGGTATGTAATGTAAGAATTAGTAGGTTGTTAAGTTTGTCAAACAAACCTACTGGTAATTCCACGAATTTGTTTTTATTTAGAGCAAGATAATAAAGATTTGTCAGATTATCAAATAACCCCAACCCCAGTTTACTAAGAGAATTTTCAGGAACACCAAGTATGTTCAGACTATACAAGCTGTCAAACACCCCAACTTGTAAATCAACAAGATTATTATAGCCTAGTTGTAGGTTGCGCAAGTGAAGAAGGTTTTGAAATACTCCTACCTGCAAAACAGAGAGTGCATTGATTGGGAGCCAAAGTTCAAGAAGTTTTGTATTAACAAATTGATATGTTTCCAATTTCTCTAACAGCCTTATGTAATTATATTCATCACTTTTGCTGCGCTTTCCTTGCATGTTAAAGTATTCAAGATTGTGCTGATTTTCAAACAGTTGAGCAGGTAATGTAGCTAACTTATTTGCTCGCAAAATGAGGACAGATAAATTATGTAAACTATGAAAACAATCTCCTGCCAGTGATGTCAAATTATTGTACATTAAGTTCAGATGAAGCAAGTGAGGCACATAATCAAATGTTCCATCTTCTATTGCAGATAATTTGTTAGATGCCAAGGATAGAAATGTGATGTTTTTGCCAACTGTTTTAAAGGCAGTTGACTCTAGTCTAGTCAGCCAATTAAGACTTAAATCTAGATGTGAAACAAATTTAGGGTATATTACCAGACTAACACTGTCTGGCTTCATCAGCTCTCTGTCACAATTCATATAAGTAAACCTCTTGTCACCAAGAATACAAGAGCAATTACGACGACAGTGTGTTGCATTAATAACATCAAATCTTGTGCTTAACACATGTTTGTTTCTTTGTTGTGATGAGATATACATCATCCATGACTTTTTTTTGCTACTGCAGTGGATAACAGAACTGAACTCTTCCAATGATGTACATAATTGTGCTGTATTAACTTTCATAACCTGGTATGCCTTATTATCCCCTTCATTTTGGCTAAAGTTATCCATGCATGTGTATGAAGTGTAATTTTCCATTGCTTCACTCAGGCTAATGGCGATGTCACCTCGGAGATGAAGCATGTTTACACTTTCAAAATAAGCTTCGCATTTCTTCCGATTAGGTCCCCTAAAGGCAACATACAGAGTTGAGCAAGTTCCAAATGAGTCCATTCTCTCAATATACACATAGTCAGTTCCTAAAACATCTCCAGATACAACTGAAATTGTCATACCAGATGAGGATTTTAGTTGGAATGTACATGCAATTGATCCATTTCCATATATCATGTGCATTCCATCTGGTTGGGTTTGTACATAGCAGTAGGAGTCATTAGTCAAAAGCATGATTCTAAGTTCTCCAAGAACCATTGTGAGCTGAGAAATTATTGTAATCAGCCAGAAAACTTTGAGGAGAGGATCTTGAGGATGCATTTTGAATTGAGTACTGTCAAATTATACAAGATGTAGACGTTTCAAATTATTTTCATACCCAACCCTTGGGTATAATATATATGTGATTTTGACTTACCAATCAGATCACCATAATTGGCAGTGTCTTTCTTTGAGGCATCTTTACTCACTTTATAATAATAATAGGGGTGGCATGTTGTTAATGGTGCATACAAAGATGCTGATGTTAGTTTGAAAGATGATGCAAAAATTATTGCAACTTATGGAGATGAAGATGATACTAAAATGGAGCTGATGTTTTTGAAGACAAAAAGAGTTATGTTTTGAGCATGAATGCATTGCATTCAAGTTGTGAAACAATAAATACAAACACAGACAAAATTAAGTCATCATACTTAAAATTCCAAGTAAAGCAGTCTCAAAATGTATTGATCCAAAGATGACTCCTCTTTGATTGGTTCTACCAGTGTCAGAAAAGGCACACAGTTGAAGTTATTATTTACTCACCACACTTTCTCAAAATCCGATGTGCTGAAGGAATCTTGACATAACAGGTTTCTTTTTGAAATGATGCTGATGATGCATGGAGATGATGATTGAAGATGTTGTTGGATCATACAGATAGTGGTGGTAAAGGACATACTTAAAATACCATGCTGATGAAGATGACCAATTATATCATGAACAGAATCAAATATCAAGTTATGAAGCACAAACTTGACCATTGAATATTTCATGAGTCAATCAATATTTTGCTATAAATTCTGTGTAAAACACTTTCAATATAGGTCCAGAACATTGAATGGAAAGATGTAACATATTCCTCCTGATTAATTCAGAGATGACTTGTCTTCTGCCAGTCAGTTGGAAATTGCAATCAGCTAACGTCTTGATATCAGTATAACATATTTAGGTTGTTGATGATGCTGGCAAAGATGATAATGGTGTAGAGATATCAACTATATATAATGAAAACGATGCTAATGTAGATACATGTAATTTTTTTTGTATAAAAAGTGTTTAGTTCAAGCTAATGGACACAAATTGCACTGTCATGTTCCAGTAAATATTGGATCAAGAATGGTATCAGTTCGACTTCTATGCAACATATCAAAATTGATGAATCCAGGGATAAGTTGTCTTTGATAACTCATATCTGTGTCAGAAATTTTATAAATACGAGTTGTGTATACAAGTTCCACAGTTCATTTTGAGAAATGGGTATATTCTTATACAGGAAGCTCTTACTGCACATCCTAAGCCGTAATGGTCTGTTGTCATTTTCACTGTAGTATCATATTTATTATGTAATGATATCAGCCAGTCACTCAAAGGAACTTAACCTCTGAGTTGAGATACTTTTTAAACACTGATGGGATATATGTGCATTAAAAGATAATGGGCTAAATGGAATGATGATGAGTTGGGTCATTTAATTTGCATTAGTAAATTTTAAGGAAATTTAAACCGGCTTGTGTCATTGATTAGTAACGTAATCTTAATTGAGTTGAAGTCATCTAAACTGATATATTTTGACAGCGTTGAAGTAGCCTGCTTAGAAATCAGGGCCCATATTCATGAAACCCTGCTAATTCTAGTTGGCTGCTAACTCTTTGTCTACCTGTCAAATTTTGACAGGTAGACAATAGGTTAGTTGCCAACTAAGAGTTAGCGGGGTTTCATGAATATGGGCCCTGGTGATGATTAATTGTGAAGAAGAGAGATATTCTGAACTTGTTAATGATATTTTTTATTGCAACACAATATTTGCATGGAATATCTTTAAAAATTATATACAACAAGGTGTGTATCTTATTGTACATATAGCACATATGGCAAGCACTTGGTTGTTTGGAAACTATCTTGCTATATGGAAATAAAGATGTCTTTTAAAAATACAAAAACACTACTAAGGTGCTAGATCAATCAAGCACTCATGAAACAACCTATAATAGGTGTGCAGAATGTCTCAACTGAGCTTGTCCCTAATTTCATATGGAATAATAACATACAGATTTAGTTGTAATACCTATTAAAGTTTACTAGTCTGTTATAATTTTATAATACAGAAGTATTTATCAGAGTTTGTTCATATTATAGCCTTTAACCTATGTACAAAAATGTGATCAGAATTGAATGTTGAGCTCATATCTCATAACATTCATCATCTGCAAGGGGTGCTGTATGATTTTCTTCTCTGATTACCTGACTTATTGTTCCAATTTGTGTATTGTCAAATTTGGATTTTGATTTTTGAGTCTCTATATCCATTCCAATATTCTGGCCTACTGATGACTCATTTGAACATTTTCTCATACCTTGAGATGAAATACTCGTAGACTTTGTATCCCGAGACAGACGTGGTCTGTTACTTGGTGCAATGTAGGCATGGGGCATTATTGGTTTTGAGCACCTATCACTGATTACTGTACCAATTGTGTACAAGAAGGGATTGATAGCAGAGTTAATCGGCAAAACAAATGTTACCATCCAAGCAAACACATCAGGAGGAAAGAGTGGAATTGCATTAGCCTGACGGAGAGCACTCAAGATGCAAATTGGAAACCAACAGAAGAAGTCAGTCAGAACTATTGCAGAGACTTTCATGGTCATACGGATCTCTTCTGCCATTTCTCTTTGTCTGGAGGACTTCTTTGCTGATTGACTCACTACACGGATGATTTCTATGTAGCAGACGAGTATCAACAAAAAGCAGAGCATATTAAGCCCAATGAATATAGTTATTGAGCCAAACAATCCTGCTTTTTCATTACTCTTTCCTGTGACATTATATTTGTAATCAACTTCCCCCGTCAGATAGCCCCTCCCCTTTGGGTCATATGATCTGTCAACGTTTATTTCTTCTCTGTCTAAAATTGGTACTTGAGCTAATGGAAGACCAATGCAAACATGAGTACTGTCATAAAATTGTGCATTTTTTCCTGCCAGAAATGATGCTACTAAACCAAAAGACATAGCAAACATCCATACAAATGCTGAAATAATCCTTGTTGATTTGAGCCGTAACTTATGGGTACTGTAAGGGAATCTAATAGTTATAAAACGATCAATACTGATCAACGTCACAAGTAAAACAGATGCCTCACTTGATGTAATTGATAAAGAACCTGCAATTCTACACATGACACCTGTCCTCCAGCTTTCTGCATGCAACGGAAAGTATTCCCCATAATATAGGTCTGCAGATGCAATAAAGATCATATAGACACCCATCAGAAAGTCTGACAGTGCTAAATTACTTAGCAAGTATGATTGAACTTGATTTTCTGACTTTTGTTTAAAATGTTTCCACCAGAGAACAAAAGCATTACCTAACATAGCACTTAGACCTATGATCCAAATGAAGACTGTTAATACAGGCAATGACAATAACCTGTTACAAGTATAATATGGAGAAGGTTCTAATTGATTGTAACAGTTTACATTTGAAATATTGAAAAAACAGGCACACACTTCATATTTATCAACAAAAACACTTGGATGAATACCAACTGCAACATTCTTTTCAACTTGTGTCAAAGGATTGTCAATCAGATTGAGATCACTCAAAGAAGTCATGTGACTGATTTGAGGAATATTCTTCAAATTGTTGCCCTCTATAGATAAAAGTCGAAGACTCAATAAATCAATAAAGAGGTTAAAGGGTAAAAATGTTAACTTATTAAATGCAATTGATAATCTTTGCAGATGTGTCATATTGGCAAATGTACCATAAAAAAGGTGCGTGATATTGTTATTGTTCAAAAACAAGTACACTAAGTTGCGTAAGTTTTTAAAAATATTGGGATTCAAACTGTTTATAGAATTATTTCTTACATTAAGTTCTGTTAATCTGTGTAAATTTTCAAATACCACAACATCCAGAGTGGTTACCTGAGTTTCTGTCAAATCAAGATGAATAAGACTGGTCATTTTGGCAAATAGGTGTCTGTTTAGTGCCTTCAATGGGTTGGTGTGCAACACAAGAAAAAGCAGATTGCCAAGTTTGTCATACAGACCTACTGGTAAATCTACAAGTGTATTGTTATGTAGGTCGAGATATAGAAGATTGGTCAAATTATCAAATAACCCCATTCCCAGATTATTAAGTGAATTGCTGGTTAACAGAAGTGATTCTACACTATACAAGCTGCCAAACACCCCTACTTGTAAGTGAACAAGGCGATTATTAGTGAGACGAAGAATGCGCAAGTTGCCAAGGTTGTCAAATACCCCTACCTGTAATACAGTCAGAGCATTGAAATGGAGTAAAAGTTGAAGAAGTTTAGGTGTGTTTACAAATTGATCTGTTTCCAATTTATCCAACAACCTTATATAGTCATAAACACCTTCAGTTGTTTCAACCCAGCGTTTCCCTTCCATTTCAAAGTATTCAAGATTATGTAGGTTTTCAAGCAATCGAACATGTAGTGAAGGTAATTTACTGTGTGTCAAATAGAGAACAGATAGATTATATAAACTATGAAAACAATCTGTTGGCAACATTGTCAAGTTATTATAGGCCAAGTTAAGGTGGATCAAATGAGGTACCCATTCAAATGTACCATTCTCTATTGAAGCTAATCTATTAGATGCCAAAGATAGAAATGTGATGTTTTTTCCAATATTTTTGAAGACAGTTGACTCTACACTAATAAGGTAATTCTTACTTAAATCCAAATATGATATGAATTTAGAGTATATAACAAGGCTAACATTATCTGTCTTCCTAAGGTCTCTGTAACATTTAGAAACAAACTTTCTGTCACCAAGAATGCAAGAGCAATTGTAACGACAAGCTTGTGAATCATAAACATTAAACTTTGTACTTATCACATATTTGTTTCTTTCTTGTGATGAGACATACATTTTCCACAAACTTTTCTCACTGCTACATTTGATAATAGAATTAAACTCTTCAGAGAAAGTGCAAGATTGTGTCTGGTTATCTTGCTCATCCTGGTGTGAATTATTATCCACTGCATTCTTGGAAAAGTTATTGATACATCTGGATGAAGTGTAATTTCCAGTTATTTCATGGAGGGTTACAGTAATGTCACCCCGGAGATGTAAAATGTTTTCTCTTTCAAAGTAAGCTTCACATTTCTCCTGATGAGATCCCATAAATGTGATGTATGGATTTGAACAAATACCAGATGGGTCCACTCTCTCAACATATGCATAGTCAGTACCAAGAATTTCTCCAGATATGACTGAAATTATCCCGCCAGAGGATCTTAATTTAAATTCACATAGATTGGATGCATTTCCATATATTATATGCTTGCCATGTTGGATATGCACATAGCAATAGGAATCATTACTCAAAGGTGTGATTTCAAGTTTACTAAGAACTAATGTGAACTGAGGGATTATTACAGTTATCCAGAAAACTTTGAGAATAAGGGGAGTTTGATGATGCATTTCGAATTGAGTATCTCAATAAAATGGTGTAAAGTATGGTTGGATCAGTATCGCCAGTTATTTATGTGTCTTTCCTGGAACAATATTGACTGGCTTTTCTATTTCGTTGTTGATGATGCCAAAATACTATGAGGCTACATGAAGAGAAGATGCAAATTAAGAAGATTATACTTACTGAAGTGAGACTTATGAAGTTAAAATTTGTGTATAAATCATAAAAGTACCGATTTCAGGTTGTGCAACAAACAAACACACACAAAAATAAACAATCATTCACATACTTTCGAATTTTTGTAAAACACTCTCAAAGTATCCAGAGGTAAATTGTCTTTGACTCCCGGGCAAACGTTTGACTATTCCTGCCAGTGTCAAGAGATGGATTGAAATCAGTTTGATACAGTACTAATAGGCCAAAGCACTAAAGAGTGATTGTGGTTAAACCGGTTTGCAGTTAAAGAAATAATTCAGTTGAGGTAAAAGATACTGGGTAGATAATGATGTTGATCAAATTATATCCAGAGATGAATTATCTTAGTCCCTTGAGCTAAGTGGTTTATCCTTCATTTTAGATTACATGGAATTAGTCTAGTGTGAAATCTGTTGTAAATCCATGTAAGGATTATTTAGCTGCAAGTCTTTTGAAGTAGTCCAACACACGAATATCTTACAGTTTGATTTAAGTACATCACAGTTAAGTTGCCAAAGACGATATGCTAGAGACATTTTCGTACAGCTGATTTGCAGTTGAGTAATATCACTGATAGTGCATGAAGATGATGCTGGCTATTGAAGATGTTGATAGTGGCAGTAGTACTTGGATATATTGCTCTTTAAGTTGGTTATTGTAAAGAAGATACAACTTACAAAAATTATAACAAAGAATGTTTAAAGCTTTAGATCAAGTGGTTTGACACAAACTGCACTATCATCTTCTGTCAAATGTTGATTGGTGTTGTAGGTTTTGACTTTGTGCAGCATATCAAAGAGCAATATGAGTCAAAATCAACAATCTGGAGATGTCTTTGACTGCCATATGATATATATCCGTAATGATCTGTAAAAGGTTTTGCCGTAGCACGATAATTGAATTCAAATTATGTGTAATATCAGTCACGGGTATTAATGAACCTTGCCTCTGTGTTGAGATACTGGAACACTGATAGGGTTTGTGCATTTAATGATAATGGACAAAATGGAATGATGTAGTTTTTTGCTAAATGATGATGAGTTGGGTAATTTTCATTAATAAAATTAAAGGAAATATAAACCTGATTGTGTCATTTATTAGTAACCTGATATTATTTAAGATGAAGATGAAAATATGTTTGATGTTATCATGACTAATATATTTTGACAATATGGAAGTAGCCTGCCCACTCAGAAATTAGGTACAAAATTGTGGAGTAAAGATATATATTGTAGAATTGATTGGAAAAAAAAAAGATGATGAGTAATTTTGAGTAGTGAATATGTTCTAGATCATGATTTCTTAAGGATTAGAGACTCAGGGAAAATTTTCTAATAAAAGAAAATGTCCTGGTTCACAAAAGCTTGATCTGAAGTAAGAGCAAAAAACTGTTGAAGGACTGAGGGTGATTTTCCAAAAATCAAGAATTGAATAGTAGCAACTGCTGGCAAACTTTAATAACACAACTGGAGCAGCTTTCTCAAAATGAAATTCAATTGAAATGACCATTGATCTATGTCCTTAATTATTTACCGTTCAAAGTTTGCACAATATTGGTTTCAGAAATAAGGCATTGTGTTAGCCTTGTCTTTCACAAAATATGTTTTCAGAGTGATGCATTCTTCAGTTGGATTGTGAAAATCGATTGCCACTTGACTGTAGATTTATTATGATGTAGCAATTTCATTGCATTCCCCCAGATTGCCAAAATCTTGTGTCCCTGTCGCACTGACAGTTTTGTATAACGCAAACAATTAATATTGTGATTCATACAGCAAATCATTTTGATGCTATAGTTGATAATGTGCTGTGCTGATGTTTTAACAATGCAAAATGCGAAGGGGTCATGGTAACGGAAGGACGGTAACGGAAGGACAATTTGTCCGCTGATTTTTGGGTGCACTGAACCGTAAAGCCTGGTCAGGATTAACAAAAATACAGCCTTATGTATAAATGTATAAATGTGATCCTTATTTAAGCCATTTAGACCAATAACACCCAAGTAAAGAACCAAGAATGGGTTGAAAAATTTAATAAAAATTACTACTTTTCATTATGAAAATCAAGAAATTTGTCCAAAATTTTTAGGTTTTTTAAGGAAATTTCATAGACATTTTTGTTCAGTCTTTTCAAAATTAGGTTCATTTTAAAGAGCTTCAAAATAGCTTTCTTTTGATACCAAATATATGGTGGTAGCATTTTTCACTGAATAGTTACATCCTTTTTTTCAACATTTTTTTCATGTCCACTTTTTCGTGAAAATGGCCTGCAACAATAAATACAAACACGGACAAAATTAAGTCATCCATACTTAATATTCCCAGTAAAGTACTCTTAGAATGTATCGGTCCAAAAGATGACTCCTGTTTGATTGATTCTACCAGTGTCGGAAATGGCATACAGTTGAAGTTATATATGGTGGTAGCATTTTTCACTAAATAGGTACATCCTTTTTTTCAACATCTTTTTCATGTCCACTTTTTCGTGAAAATGGCCTGCAACAATAAATACAAACACGGACAAAATTAAGTCATCCATACTTAATATTCCCAGTAAAGCACTCTTAGAATGTATCGGTCCAAAAGATGACTCCTATTTGATTGATTCTACCAGTGTCGGAAATGGCATACAGTTGAAGTTATCTACTCACCACACTTCACAAAATCAGGTACGCTGAAGGAATCTTGACATAACAGGTTTGTTTTTGAAATGATGCTGATGGTGCATGGAGATGATGATTGAAGATGTTGTTGGTACTTGTAACAATGATGCTTACAGATGGTGAGGGTGAAGGAGATACTTGAAATACCGTGCTGATGAAGATGACCAATTATATCATGAATGGAACTGCAGGTTATGGAACAGAAACTTGATCATCAACTATCAATCGGTGTTTAGCTATAAATTGTTTGTATAACACTTTCAATAATGAGCCCAGAACATTGAATGGAAAGCTGAAACACGGGGCTAGAATTACGGCGCGAGTCCGAGAGTCCACTCGCGCAAAGACTCGCGCAAACAAAAGCCAAAGAGTCCAGTTAGATTCTTGTAAACTGTTGAATATTTCACACAAACTGAATAGAACAGAGTCCAAAGACTCTTGCAAATTCAATCAGGGCGAGTCCAAATGGACTCATGCAACCCTCCGTGAAATTCTACCCCTGGAAACATATTCCCCTCCTGACTTGTTCAGAGATGACTTGTTTTCAACTTGTTCTGGCAGTGTTGGAAATTGCAATCATCTGATATGTTGATAAGTTGTTGACGATGCTGGCAAGGATGATAATGGTGTAGAGATATCAACTAAAATGAAAACGATGCTAATGTAGTTACTTATAATGTTTGTTGTATGAAGTGTGTTTAATTCAAGCTAATGGACACAAATTGCACTGTCATGTTCAATCAAATGTTGTATCAAGAATAGTATTGGTTTGAATTTTGTGTAACGTATCAAAAGTGATGAATCCAGAGATGAGTTGTCTTTGATTACTCGATCTGTGTCAGAGATTTTATAAATACGAGTTGTGTATACAAGTTCCACAGTTCATGTTGAGAAATTGTTATATTCTTGCAACAGGAAGCTCTCACTGCACTTCCTAAGCCATAATGGTCTGTTGTCATTTTCACTGTAGCATCATATTTATTATGCAATGATATCAGCCAGTCACTCAAAGGAACTTAATCTGTTGAGTTGAGATACTGTTTAAACACTGATGGGATATGTGCATTAAAAGATAATGGGCTAAATGGAATGATGATGAGTTGGGTCATTTAATTTGCATTAGTAAATTTAAAGGAAATTTAAACCGGCTTGTGTCATTAATTAGTAACGTAGTCTTAATTAAGTTGAAGTTATCTAAACTGATATATTTTGCCAGCTTGGAAGTAGCTTGCTTAGAAATCAGGTGATGATTAATTGTGAAGAAGAGAGATATTCTGAACTTGTTAATGATATTTTATTGCAACACAATACTTGCATGAATTCTCTTTAAAAATATGTACAATTTGTGTATCTTATTGTACATAGCACATATGCCAAGCACTTGGTTGTTTGGATACTATCTTGCTATTAATGCTACTTGCTCTTATATGGAAATAAAGGTGCTAGATCAATCAAGCACTCATAAAACTGAGCGTGACCGTTTCATATGGAATAATAACATACAGATTTAGTTGTAAGTATAGGTTAATAAATGCGCATTTCATACGCAAGTGAAATGAGACAAAATCAATGCATGCGTGGTCAATTTTGATGCGTCCAATTCACGAGGCTCGTAGGGGCCGAGTGCATTGGACTGCAATCAAAATTTACAGCAAGTGCATTGATTTTGTCTCATTTTACGAGCATTATGGAATGCAAATTTATTAATCTAATTCCTACAAAATATTATTGCATCTTTTGTGAAAAGAAATAAGGCCTTTAATATGTCCATCAAAATCTAAAACTCCTCTAAACTAAATAAATAATCACCCAACAAGAACAATGAAACATTCATATGCACTAAACGCCCACCACGCAAGCCGGAACGCAACAGGCACAGTGCATTGTGAAAATCCACTGCACTCCGCATACTTTATATTCTTGCGTTCTGATTGGCTAGGTGACACGTGCAACACACGCGGAGTGTATGAATACCTATTAAAGTTTACTAGCCTGTTATAATTTTATAGTACAGAAGTATTTTATCAGAATTTGTTCATATTATAGCCTTTAACCTATATACACAAATGTGATCAAAATTGAATGTTGAGCTCATATCTCATAACATTCATCGTCTGCTATGGGTGCTGCATGACTCTCTTCTCTGATTGCCTGACTTATTGTTCCAATTTGTGTATTGTCAAATTTTGATTTTGATTTTTGAGGCTCGATATCCATTGCAATATTCTGGCCTACTGATGATTGATTTGAACATTTTCTCATTCCCTGACTTGAAATACTCGTAGACTTTGTATCTCGAGACAGACGTGGTCTGTTACTTGGTGCAATGTAGGCATGGGGCATTATTGGTTTTGAGCACCTATCACTGATTACTGTACCAATTGTGTACAAGAAGGGGTTGATAGCAGAGTTAATCGGCAAAACAAATGTTACCATCCAAGCAAACACATCAGGAGGAAAGGGTGGAATTGCATTAGCCTGACGGAGGGCACTCAAGATGCAAATTGGAAACCAACAGAAGAAGTCAGTCAAAACTATTGCAGAGACTTTCATGGTCATACGGATCTCTTCTGCCATTTCTCTCTGCCTGGAGGAATTCTTTGCAGATTGACTCACTACTCGGATGATTTCTATGTAGCAGAAAAGTATCAACAAAAAGCACAACATATTAAAACCAATGAATATAGTTATTGAGCCGAACAATCCTGCTTTTTCATTACTCTTTGCTGTGACATTGTATTTGTAATCAACTTCCCCCGTCAGATAGCCCCTCCCCTTTGGGTCATATGATCTGTCACTGTTTATTTCTTTTCTGTCTAAAATTGGTACTTGAGCTAATGGAAGACCAATACAAACATGAGTACTGTCATAAAATTGTGCATTTTTTCCTGCCAGAAATGATGCCACTAAGCCAAAAGACATAGCAAACATCCATACAAATGCTGAAATAATCCTTGTTGATTTGAGCCGTAACTTATGGGTACTGTATGGGAATCTAATAGTTATAAAACGATCAATACTGATCAACGTCACAAGTAAAACAGATGCCTCACTTGATGTAATTGATAAAGAACCTGCAATTCTACACATGACACCTGTCCTCCAGCTTTCTGCATGCAATGGAAAGTATTCCCCATAATATAGGTCTGCAGATGCAATAAAGATCATATAGACACCCATGAGAAAGTCTGATAGTGCTAAATTACTTAGCAAGTATGATTGAACTTGATTTTCTGGTTTTTGTTTAAAACGTTTCCACCAGAGAACAAAAGCATTACCTAACATAGCACTTAGACCAATGATCCAAATGAAGACTGTTAATACAGGCAATGACAATAACCTGTTACAAGTATAATATGGAGAGGGTTTTAGTTGGTTGTAACAGTTTTCATTTGATATATTGAAAAAACAGGCACACACTTCATATTTATCAACAAAAACACTTGGGTGTATACCAACTGCAATATTTTTTTCTACTTTTGTGAAAGGATTGTCTATCAGGTTGAGGTCGCTCAGAGAAGTCATGTGACTGATTTGAGGGATATTCTTTAGATTGTTTCCCTCTATGGATAGGAGTCTAAGACTCAGTAAGTCAATAAATATGTTAAATGGTAAAAATGTTAACTTGTTATGTGCTATTGTTAATCTTTGCAGATGTGTCATATTGGCAAATGTACCATCAAAAAGGTGTGTGATATTGTTATTGTTCAAAAACAAGTACACTAAGTTGCGTAAGTTTTTAAAAATATTGGGATTCAAACTGTTTATAGAATTATTTCTTACATTAAGTTCTGTTAATCTGTGTAAATTTTCAAATACCTCAACATCTAGAGTGGTTACCTGAGTTTCTGTCAAATCAAGATGAATAAGACTGGTCACTTTGGCAAATAGGTGTCTGTCTAGCACCTTCAATGGGTTGGTGTGTAACACAAGCATTAGCAGGTTGCTAAATTTGTTAAACAAACCAGGGGGTAAATCCGTAAGTGTATTGTTTTGTAGTGAAAGAGAAATAAGATTGGTCATATTCTTAAATAACCTAGATCCCAGATTGCTGAGAGAGTTGCTGGATAGAAAAAGTATTTGTAGGTTATGTAAATAGTCAAACACCCCTGCCTGTAAATGAACAAGATGATTATTATTTAGTCGAAGGTTGCGCAAGTGAACAAGGTTATCAAATACCCCTACCTGTAGTACAGTCAGGGCATTGAAATGGAGTAAAAGTTGGCGAAGTTTAGGTGAACTTACAAATTGATTTGTTTCCAATTTCTCTAACACCATTACATAATTATAATCTGCAGTTTTTGTGTGCTTTCCTTCAATATCAAAGTGTTCAAGATTGTGCTGATTTTCAAACAGTTGAGCAGGTAACGTCGCTAACTTATTTGCTTTCAAATCAAGAACAGATAGGTTGTGTAAACTATGAAAACAGTCTGCTGTCAGCGATGTCAAATTGTTATATCGTAAGTTAAGGTGGAGCAACTGTGGTACATAATCAAATGTACCATGTTCTATTACGGATAATTTATTATCTCTCAAAGATAGAAATGTGATGTTTTTTCCAATAGTTTTGAAGGCATTTGACTTAAGTCTAATCATGTAATTGAAACTTAAATCTAGATGTGACACAAATTGAGGGTATATAACAAGATAGACAGTGTCTGGCTTATGATGTCCTGTGTGACAATTATAAGCAAATTTTCTGTCACCAAGAATACAAGAGCATTTGTAACGACACTCAATCATCTCATTGGGACTACAATGCATCGTCACAGTGGTCACATTGCTAACAGCAAGCCGGGTACTTAACACAAATTTCATTCTATCTTGTGATGCGATATACATTTTCCATGCACGTTTCTTACTGGTACATTTGATAACATAACTGAACTCTTCCACTGAACTACAAGATTGTGTCTGATTATGTTGCCCATCCTGGTATGCACTATCATCCAATGCATCAAGAGTAGCATTTTCTATGGGCCTGTATAAAGTGTAATTTGCCATTACCTCATGCAGGCTTATAGCAATCTCACCACGGAGATGAAGAATGCTGTCATTTTCTAAGTGAACTTCACATTTCTGATTAGGCCCCATAAATGCAACAAATGGATTTGAGCAAGTATCATCAGATGGATCCAATCTTTCAATATACACATAGTCAGTACCTCTGATATCACCAGATAGAACAGAAATGATCATACCAGATGAGGATTTTAGTTGGAATTTACATGGAATCGATCCATTTCCATATATCATATGCATTCCATCTAATTGAGTTGGTAAATAGCAGTAGGAGTCATTAGTCAAAGGTGTAATTTCAAGTTTTCCATATACCATTGTGAGCTGAGAAATTATTGCAATCAGAAAGAAAACTTTCAGAAGGGTTTGATGATGCATTTTGAATCAACAGTCTTAGATCGTACGAGTTGTATATGTTTCAAATTATTTAAAATCCAATCCTAGAATATAATACCGGTACTAAGAAAGATGGTGCAAATAGAGATGAAGTTGATACTTTTGATGGCAGAGAATTATGTCTATAGCATAGAAGTATTAATTCAAGTTGTTGATCAAACAATTTGAATCCCCCATTCACCTTGAATTCCATGTAATGTAAAGTATTCCCAATCTTTATTGTTCCAGAGGTGACTTATTACTGACTATTTCTGCTTTCAAGAAATTACATACAGATAAGTTGATATCAGGTCACAACATTTCAAAGGAAAATAGCAGCAATCAAACAATCAATCAATCAATCAATTAAATTGATGGTGAAAATAGTTGAGTGATTGATGTTGATTTTGATGATGATGATGATGATGATGATGATGATGATGATGGTGGTGATGATGATGATGATGAAACTTTTGAAGATGATGCTGGTTAAGATTGTGATGGTAAAAAGATACAAAGTGATGCTGATAAAGATACGTGTTTGAGGGACATAATGCTGCATCATTGGATCTTTCAATATGTTGATCAATGGCTTGACTCCTGGGGCTTGACTTCAAATTCCTTGTTTATCAAATTGATTCCAGAGAGACTCGTCTTTGAGTGGTCCTGCCAGTTTCAAAATTGCACTGACTTGATTCTGATATCATTAGTCCATCATATGACTATTCAGGAGAAATTGTGGTATAACAGTTTTGCAGTTGAATAATGCCACTGATGGTGCATTAAGACGGCATACTTGTAAAGATGTTGCTGTCTAAGATGATGATAATAATGAAGATATCAGCTTACAAAAATAATGACAGAGAATGTTTGTAGCTTCATAAACATGTAGTTCAAGTAGTGTGACACAAACTGCACCATCATCTTTTGTCAAATGTTAATCGATTTTGTAAGTTTTGACTTTGTGCAGCGTATCAAAAATAAACGAGTCCACAATCTGCAGCAGAAACACTGGGTCCTATTTCACTTTGTCACTGTATACAACGTATATCCTAAGCAGGTCTCTGAAAGGCTTTGCCATAGCATCGTATTTAAAATTGAATTCAAATTTTGTGTAATATCAGTCTGAAGTGATGAAATGATTCAAGCCTCTGTTTTGAGACATTATTAAAACACTGATGGGGTTTGTGCATTAGCAGATTAATGGACAAAATGGGATGATTTAGTTTGTTGCTTAATGATGATGAGTTGGGTCATTTTCATTAGTAAAATTAAACTTAAAGGAAATATCATCCTGCTTGTGTCATTTATTAGTAACCTGATATTATTTAAGATGAAGATTGAAATAGGTTTGATGTTATCATTGCTAATATATTTTGACAATATGGAAGTAGCCTGCCCACTCAGAAATTAGGTAAAAAATTGTGGAGTAAGGATATATATTGTAGAATTGATTGAAAAAAGAAAGATGATGTTATTTATCATATGTTTTTTATGGTAATAAATATGGGTTTTGAGTCAATGCTGTACGGTGCGACAATTTCACTCGCATTTGCGAGTATTTTTTGTCATGATGCCAACAAAAATAGAATGCTACGAGCAATTGGCGATCACTCTTTTAAGCTTACACTTGCCACAGCTGTTTCCAACCAAAGTGTGTTTAGAATGAAATTAACATGGAATAAACTGATTTTACGGTCACAAACTTTCAGTACCATGGAAAAATTGACCGTAAAATATCATTAAATTCAAGTTTCTTGCCCAAATTCTCACGCAATCAGCTGTCAATCGCTGTTTCAACAAACGTAAACAAATCGGACTACTGCCAGATTTATATGTATACCTGACACACATGCATTGACGTGTCATGACGACATCAAGGGGATATTTATAATGACGTCATAATTAGCTTGTGTTTCACACATGTACCGTACAGAAAAGATAGGCAAATTGTACGATGGTCTTTTATTAAACAGTTGATGAGATGTTTTGTTTGTTTTGATGTTAAAGGTGCAATTCATGATTCTGATGTGTTAAAAACCTCGCCTCTTTTATAGCTCAACAAAGAGAAGAGTACTTACAACATAAATGCATACTTAAAATTTCATTTGATTCCGACAATTTGTTTTCAAGTAACAAGTTTTTCAGCATTTTAAACATACAGCAGTCAATGAATCTTATAAGCTAAAAAAACTCAGTTTTGATAGAGGTGACCTTGAGGATGAAAAGTGAATCATGGATTGCCACTTTAAATTACAATACAATACAATATCGGCATTTATAAGGCACCTTTTCCCAGGGATACAAAGCGTAAAAACATTACAATACATTAGAAACATATGCAAAAATATGACGGGTACAGGGGCCGCTAGGGGCATGTGATTATATCGAACGGGTCACCAAATGTATTAATAGCAGTAATTAGGAATACTGCACCCTATTTTCGTTGTTTTTATTTCTTTTTTCTTTGTCCCATTTTTTTTATTTCCTTGTAGACACCCGGGATGTGCGTGCCCCTTCCACACCCCCTGGCTACACTAATGATCAGACATCTGTCAGGGCCACTTACAATGTACCGCGCAAGTCAAGAAAACTGCAATAATTAGATGAAAGCCATATTGTAAAACAATAGTAACTTCGAACAAATAATATTAATTTTCTAAATAGGTCATGAATTAAGCTTTCAAACAGTGAAATGATTGTGAATATTGATAAAGGCATTGCGAAGATATCCTTATTATATATGAATTATAGATAATTGTGCAATCATCATGGTGGTGAATTGTTCTTGATGTAATGCTCTTAAGTTCTGATACAGCACACCATGTTTTGCTTTCCAACATAGTCTTTAACACAGCACTGGCAAGTCTGATATGCTCTAATCAGTGTTCCTGCTAAGGCCGTATGGCGTGCCATTGGTGTAGGGCGGTGAAAATTGGTGAACTAGTTTCTAAAAATGTGTGAGAAAGATATTTTTCTAGCTTTATTTAGCCAATTTCAGCAACAGCTGATGATTGTGGCGCTTCAAAATTGCTTGAATTGGCGCAAGCTCAATAACCTTAGCGGGAACACTTGCTGTGATATCAGTGGTACATATTGCAGTTATCAGCAACATTTCCTATACAATGCACACACAATGCTCGTAATTGATGTATGACATCGATATATCTTCCTGTGTTTTTGGTATGGATGATAACTTACCAAGATCGCTGTATCAAAACTAACCGGCCGATTTTTTTTGAACATTTACCATTTTGTTCCTGATTTATTAAGCTTTCATGTGATATTTTTTGTGAACTCAAAAGACCAAAGGGTAAACCTGACTAGGTACATTTTGTAACAAGACCCCGGTCAGCGCATTCGCTATGGAGTTTCGACATACCAACTTTCATTGGGCCATCACGCTCGCATCCTTTAACCTATCAACTTTGAACACACATGTCAATCAAGATCAAGAAATTCTTGTTCTCGTGACACCATACTCATTAGCATACGATAATTTAAAGGACCTGATAGAGTACATTGAAAAAACACGTAAGACTTGGTTTAGCAATGCAAAGATCGCGGTGTAGCCAGGCCCCTGACACTTTATCCCCATATACTTCATAGCTCATTTCATTACCATTTCTCAATGGTTGCCGGTTAACGTTTCTTGGCTGATCGCGTGATCGCTCCGATTACAAAAACGAGCACGCATTATGAATAATCCTACTCAAATAAATCCTGACATCGCCCTTGATGTGTATTACGCTTAATTGAGGATTCTTCAAGATGCGTCCTTGTCTTTTGTTCATCCTTCATGTAAGACGACATGAAATTAGTCTAGCATGAAAACTGTTATTGACACATGTATTGATTATTTACTGATGAGTCTTTTGAGCAGTCTAACTCATGAATATTCGTTTTTGTCCA
>JXSR01S004459.1:89021-106001 GCA_000969725.1 Ophiothrix spiculata
AAGTAGGATGGGTTCCTAGAAATTTTTGGCAGAAATTATCATAAAATTATGTGGTATTTTGCATTTTGGATAATACAAAGTGATATAAACTGACACAAACAATAAAGGTGAAATGTTGTAAGAATCCGCCAAAGATGAGTTTAATGATGACTATGTTTTACCAAAATTGTACCATCTCGTAATTATAACGCAAAGATGTGTTTATTAATAATTTGGACATTTTAATTAGATGTAACAAGGGCAAGGTCATATATTTATGATGCATCTTTTGTCTATCCATAGGTATCAATATTGACATGCCAATAAAACTAATTGACTGTGAATGATATAGCTCCAGAGTACCTGTTCAACTATTCAGTGATAAAGCAAATGTAACGTAATTGACAGTTATTAGTTGCAACCCTGTCCTACAAGTTAAAAGCATGGAATTTAAGGGTACCGTAAAGGGAATCCATCTGCTCAGGAAAATGTGAATCCTAACTATTTTTTAATCATGAAAAGATAAATAGTTTCCACTGCCTTTGCGGGGACTCGATCCATGGATTATGGCAGGGGTTAGTCATGCATTACGAAGCGAAGGATCTACCGCTGAGCTATCAAGGCAGCATTGAGATCGTGAACTAAAATCTAAAACATAAACATTAGAATGACGTATTTTTCTTTTGTTTACATAAAAATTGAAATTTATGCCTCATTGGAATGCTCAATTTGTAAGTAAATTATGAGAATGCGTATATCAGACAAAATGTAGATGATGTAGATACTTAAAACAGGCAATTCATGGTTCAGAGTCGTAATTCACGTCCGTATTTTTGGGCAAAACAACACGGGTTTGTTACATTATCATTCAAAATCAATTCAACGTATTTATAAGATATTATTTGTAATTCAATAAGACGTATCAAGCCTACAATCTGTCAAAATTTGAAACCATTTGAATTGTTCGAACATCATGAAATTATGAGGTTTCGGCGAAAAAGGGTCAACTTTTTCGAAGTGGTCTTTAGGCGTCATTTTGACCTTGATAATGGACGTGAAATCACTAGTAAAGTTCCATGTATAAACTAGAGACTCTATTCAATATGTAAAGACTGTTTCTGTTAACAATAAACATTTTTGCGGTAGTGGTTTTACTATTATCTCAATTTTTATCAACAAAATAAATTGTCTTAAATTGGCCAAGACAATTTCATGTAAACTTTAAAAGTTGACAAGTAATTTGTAATTTGTAGACTCTCTCAAAATGTTGGCAACATATTTTTTAATACAACATACTATCATGTTTAAAAGAGTTTAATCAAGTCTACTCTCACTTTGTTTTGTCTCAACTAGGTTGTTGATACTTGTGCAATGATGGTGTTACTTAAAGTAAAACAATCTTTATTGAGTGCATACTTTACTAACCACAACATGTTCGTTGATAGCAGAAATGGACTTTACGCCAAAAATTGTGATATTCTGATAGGTGTAAGTAGGTAAAAACTTGCAGTAACATGACATTCAGCCGAGCGAGACATTTTTAGGGACTGTAGCCTTAAAAAGGAATTGGCACCTGTGGTCATCTTGTTGGGCATTTAGGGGTGCACCATTAGATTTCTTGGGGGGGGGGAGCAGGAAGTTTTTTGAAAAAGGCAGAAGAAGAAAAAAATTCCCCCTTAACATGGTATAGGCAGAAAAACGGCAATTTCCAGGGAAAAAATTTGCTCCCAAATGGGGCGCGAAAAAAACACACCCAACAACAACGCTGAAGCCAAGTTCCTGCTTCCCCCCTGGAAATCTAATGGTGTGCCCCTTAACTGCATTACTTTACCTCCATCTGGTGGGAAATTTAACATATTCTTTTTCCATATTTGAATGAAGGTTCATCACCTACAGGCTACATAAAGTAATTGTAAAGTTTCATTCACTTACTTTGGGCCAAATTTAATTCTGAAGGAAAAATGTGTCTAAGCACCCATAGAAACATACAGGTTTTTTATTTCTGAAAACAAAATATTCTAGTAATTCTGCACTATTTTAACCATATCTCTAACAAAACATAATATGGGCATGAAAATTTACAAGGGTTATAAGAAAAAATGTGACTGCATGTGGTATTAAATTTTTCAAGTTGATTTTGGAAAGTGGGGGTCAAAAAAGTGATAAGAACACACACCTTTAAAGAAGATTGATAGATAGCACTTTAGTTTATGCGCAGACTATGTCTGCATTCGCAACTTGTCTTGAGGGTTTTGTGCAATTTAAAATGGCAAAAATTGCAGCCAGATTTTTAAAAAGCGCAAAAATGCTAAACGTTCACAAAAACACCTCTTTAAAAACAAAAGTGACATTGAATCATATCAATTCTTTTGAAATCTACATATTGCATGTACTATTATTTAAAGACTGGTTTTATAAAATGTACTGAAGTAAATAAATAATGCATAAATTATTAACACATCAATAGAACAGTGTGTATAAAATTAATGAATTTTAACTTGGGTGTAAGAAACTAATGAACAAAACAATTTAACAAAAGAAACAAATTGTCAATAATGGAACCAAAACAAAGGATTGTTTGAAATATTAAGTGTGGTATGCATGCACAATATATTTAATTAACAACATTTTATAGTTGGTTTGATTAAATTATTTTAAATTGGTGTCATATTCAAATGAAACTTTAGGAAATGCAATAAAACAAAATCGAAAATGTCAACATATATTATTTTGATATTGGTTGTCTTACTTAAAAACTGGATTTTGCAGGAATATAATTTGAAATGTGTTTTATATTCTTTCAAAAAAGTCCAACACCCCCGTCAGAGATGATGCTGACAAGACAAAATTAACATTGTCAAATTAGTGAAGCGGACCCTACAATGTGGCTTTAACTTGACAGCAATTGATCTTCTATTCAGACAGATAGAAGTAGATAGATAAATCCAGTTGACATTTTATCCACTTATCCAGAGGCAACATTATGTAGAGCTGATATACTTTAATCAAATGTCCAGTTTTATGCAGAGAGTCTTATTTGGTTTTAGTTCTTTTAAAAGTATCAGTGATTTTTACTGGGGATATCTTTATTTGAAATGTGGGATCACTTCTTGATTTGTTAGTTCATTTGAATAATAATAATAATAATAATAATAATAATAATAATCGGTATTTATATGCGCTATTCACCATAGTATCATAGCGCTTGACATTATTATTACGCTGTTATTAGGAAATCATCACTATCATTTCACCTTAACTAGATCGCAATCTTATGACGCAGACCTATCGGAACTTAGATCGTAATATTCCCCTAACAGCTCCCCAATGCGCTTGGGTCGACGAAGTAATCAGGATTAAATGTCTTGCCCAAGGACATAACCCGTTGGCCATAGCGGGGCTCGAACTCGCGACCTACTGATTCGGAGTCCTGCGCTATTCCACTAGACCACTCGAGCTCCAATAAAGAAGAAGATATCACATTTAAATAGGCTAAATAAAAAAATGATTATTTTTCTTGCATCCCCTTGCGCACATTGGGTTTTCATTTTGCCTTTTAGATGGCTTAAATGCTGAATATGAATTTATTGAAGCTTAATTTTTAGTAAAATTGTCAAAAAATATCCTTGCGTTGAGTCAAAAGATTATCTTATTCTCTAAAGAGACTACTGGGAAGAGACTAGAATGTACATCCATGATGTATATAGGCATATTAGGCCTATATTAAAAGGGAATTGGACAAGTTCTTAAAGTTTATCATCCCAAACATTATCCAAACATTTTGGGTTTTTTAAATCATTTGAAGTGTTAGCAGTAATAATAAAAACATGCAGAGTTTCATTCATTGCCAAGTTCAACCCCTGTATAACAAAGTATTTTGGTTTTCTTTCATATATATATTTGTCATTAATGATAATGATAAATACTTCCCCAAAGAGCTGAAATCTTAAAATTGGCTTTATTAACAGATCTTATGGAAAAAATGAAATTTCTTTTGATTAATCTCAACCTATCAAATCAGAAAATGTTTTACAAATACCGGTAAATATCAAAACACACATTTAGAGAATAGTCTCATACCCAAGATCAATATACAAAACAAAAATATACTTTTTAACTTTTCTGAAGGTCAAAGTTTTCCAGTATTTAGTAACTGACATTTATTACCAAACACCCAAAGTGCAAATCCCCTGATGATAGAATGCATTTTTAAGAAGTTTGACTAAAGCATTAAAAATCACAAGAAAAATAAATAAGTAAAGAAAAATAAAATGAACAAATATTTAAAAAGAAAAAAAAATATTGGATTGTGAAAGTGTCAAAGGATGCCAGACAAACATTCTTTTAGCCTTAGATAGCACAAGTGTTATGAAGAAATTGATCAGATGAAAGGAAATATTTATGGAGTGTATTATAGGTCAGTACTAGAACACATGTGAGATGGATATTTTGCCGTGATGCATTGTCTTGAATCAGCGAAACAGATTTTCTTTAATGGGTTTTATTCCTTGGGGCAAATGATGATGGGGAAGGGGAGTCACTCAGGTACTATAATGTAAGCAGTGGCATGTCCAAAAAAAGGGGGGAGCACCGGGGCACATGTCCCCCAGTTTGGTTTGCCAGACGAAAGAAAAATTATATTTGGGGATCTGGACAATAAAAAGTAAGAAGAGAAAGAGGAAGAGAGAAAAAATTAAAAGAGATGAAAAATAGTTACAAATGTATTAAAATCTGTGAAAGAGTTGTCTTTGCGCTTGAGAGACCTTTTTTAAAGCTTATTCAAAAAATGTTGCTTGTACTTTTTCTTGCTTATGAGTCTCGTCTCATTCATGGGGAAACTGATGTTTTATTGTCCCCCGTCACTCAAAATCCTGCGCGCAGCACTGAACTGAGGGTACATGACCAGTAAATTGTTCAAAATATACACTTGAAAGATTCGATATTTTGAGGAAAACAAGCCATGTAGCATGATTTTGAACTCATATTTTCTCAATACAAAGGATTTTGTCACCAAAACCCGCACCAAAATAACTAAATAGGTAAAAAAACTACCCCTTTTCTTGAAAAAGGAACATTTTTAATCAGGATTCACAAGAAACATTGTATCCCTCAAAGTTACTGATTTGCAATTATGCTAAGTGCTTCCCCACAGGTTTAATCCTTATTGAGAGAGCAGCATAGATCCCCGGCATAGATCAGAGCATAGAACAATTTGGGATTTGTTTCTTGAGGTTTTCCTGGTTTATTTCTTCTTTTGATATAAGAGGACAGCATTGGACAGGATTTGATTTTTGTGTAAGCCCCCCACCCCCCCCTCTTCCTGGTTGATTCCTTCTGATATTCAAGAGCAAGGTAGGACAGACTCGATTTCATCTTAAGGGAATCTTAGCCCTGCATTGGGCCAGTTAACATGGGCTACCATAATGATAATAGTGAGGAACAGGATTTGATTTCTATGGGAGTTCCCCCCTTTCCTGATTTATTCCTTCTGATATTCAAGAGGAAGGTAGCACAGACTTGATTTCATCTTAAGGGAATCTTTGTCCTGCACTGGACCAGCTGACATTGGCTACCATAATGATAATACTGTACAGCGGAATATTTTCGCAGGATTAATTTTTCGCGATTTAGCCAGTTCTGGCTACTTCAGTGGGTTTTAAATTTGTGTTTTCAAGTTTATACATATTGAGGTCAATGTTAAAACATTATTTTCACGGGGTTTAAAATTTGCGGTTGACTGATTAACCGCGAAAAGCATGAAAATTAAACCCCGCGAAAATTTTCCACTATACAGTAGTGAGGAAGATGACTTCACTTTCTTTAGGATGGTTTTAATATCACAGATGATTAGGTTGTAAAATGGAGTCTTTGATTTGGATTTTTCTTTTGATTTTGTAAAACGGTGTTGTGTCTGCAAATTGTGATTTATGCATGTTTTGATGTCCATTTTTGGAAGGATAACAAATGTTTTAGTGCATTTTCATTTTTGGGATCACAGTACAGAAGCTGAACCTGTCAGAATTGTATTGTAATGCTGAATAGCTGACTACATGCATTTCAAAATATTGAGTGACAAACTATGAAAAATATGACAATTTCCATAGAACTTGACACTGATTAAAATTGTGAACATCTGTTGGTGTGCTTACAAAATATCATATGATATTGAATCACAAGCCATAGGAAAAATAAATTGTAGGAAAATGTTGTCAATACCAACAATTGTTTTACCAACACCTGGGATCGAGGTAGTATCAGCACCCATGTCACCGGCACTAGCCTACAGTGGTGGCTATACGCCTGTACCTCCTGATACGATATCACCGTCACCAGATGGAATGTTCACGCTCAGTCTGCAGCAGCCATCGTCTCCATTCCCATTTGGGTCATCAGCATCACCTATAGAATTAAACGAGACATTTCCTGCAATTGCTGAAGTGGTGCAGTCGAAAAACGAAGTATATGAATGGAGCGAGGTTTTTGATTATTATCGGGTGATGCCCGCTGCGTATCGCAGGACGATACTTTGCGCGGATGATAAAGATAAGGAGGATGATGAAGAGGATGATTGGGTGCCATTTTGTATTTCGTTGCTGGCGGTGGATGGTTTAGTTGAGTTTGAGGATATTGTTACAAATAAGAAATGGGTGTGTATTTTAGTGAAATTGCGATGACTTTTAATGAGCAGCTTCAAAGACTTATTGTTTGTGTGGGCCTGCTCTAGAAACCTCTGGAATGCAGGTTGTGAGTACAACCACTTGATGCTGCAAAAAAAATTTGTCATTTGAGTACAAGAAAGTCTTATCTGCAACAGCTGCCATTTGTCATAAATTTGCATTACACACTGAAATGTCTTATCCTGGTTCAGTGGCTCTTGAAATGGTTCTTCAGGTGACACAGTGTGTCACCTGAAGAACCATTTCAAGAGCCACTGACATATGCTAGATAAATTTTGATGGATTTTTCGCATTCTAGTGATGATTGTTAAATGTATTTAACATATGGAAGCCATTGCAGATACTATACGACTTTCTTGCACTCCAATGACGAGTTGTCTTTATCGGAAGATTGTCTACAATAGGAAGATTGTCTACAAAATTATGAAAATTTGTTTCAAAGTGGATAAGAAATTTGAAAATAGATATATTTGAAAATAGATACATTTTCACTTTTGGTAAAGCAACATATATGTGATGGCTCATC
Organism: Ophiothrix spiculata; assembly: GCA_000969725.1. Classification (NCBI taxonomy): domain Eukaryota; kingdom Metazoa; phylum Echinodermata; class Ophiuroidea; order Amphilepidida; family Ophiotrichidae; genus Ophiothrix; species Ophiothrix spiculata. The sequence continues at coordinate 96,204 of JXSR01S004459.1, forward strand.
CTAAAAGGGGGGGGGGGGCTTTGCAGATGATATCAATTTTAATTTTATCATTTCATCCGTAGCAGCATTTTCTAAGCTTTAAAATGACACCTTACTTTTTGAAATTGATCAAGGCAATCAAATTTTACAACAGAAAATCTGCTGGAAATTCTTATTATTTTCATTATTTTTTGCTGCCTATTTTCAGCTGTTTCTTGACAAGTATTCTGTCGCAAAGTACCCCTTTTGGGGATGAGTCATCACATAAAAGGGAATTAATCTGAATGAAAATATTCAATTTACTTATAAGCAGTGTTCATATTTATTTGATCCAAATCCAAAAAGGTAAAAACATAAATTGCCAATCTTAATCATCAAATAACCCTTATAAATCTGGGTGAAACATCAACAGACATAAAGATATGTTTTATAGATTTGTCTTAATAAAATGTTTTCCTCATTTTGTTTTGCAGAAAGAAGGTGGCAAGATAGAGTATGAAGTCCGACTCAACCTGTTTGATATAACCTACAAGAGATTCTTTGGTAAAACATGGATCGGGCCAAGGAAAACCAGCAAGATGAACATCACTAACAAGATGAATAAACTCACATACAATGTGGTAAGTTTTATAACTGTGCAATTGAAGTCCTGCAGGGCAACTTGAAATCCCAAAATTTAACAACCCTGCCGATTGGACTGAAAATTGGTCAGGAATTTTTTAAAGCATCTTTTAGGTCCAGAGGAGGAAGAGGATGATGTTGGGATGTACAGGTAAAGTCTACATATGCTCTTAGAATTACAGATTTCAGGATGCTCTTATTATATAGCGCAAGAAAAATCAGTGTGTCCTAAAAATTAATTCATTACACTGAAACTGAATCATTGAGGTTTGACAACATGTTAAAGTTTTGCATGGCATATCCTCTCACAAAACAACATTTCTTACTTGCAAATCATCATTTCTTACATCTAGAAGACGTAAGAAATGATGGTCAGTGAGTCCAATGTTAGTGTAGCATTAGTTTCAAAATGAGACTAATGCAGGTAATTACAAAATCTACTTTTAAGAAAATTACAAGTAATATAATTGTGAGATGTATCTTAGTGATTGAAACTTGACTCTGGATGAGTTGGTTACGCGGATTAAGCTGAACTTGAGTGAAAAGCTTTCACTCCGTCATGCTTTTACTCAATACTTTACATTCAGAATTCAATGAACTTTGATGTATTTTCATAAAATGTAATATCAGGCCATGAAATGAAAATTAAATCTGCAGGCTAGATTAATCCAGTCTGGAAAAAAATTGTTTACGTTGGGAACGGTCTAGACACGCGAACCCTTCATGAAACTAAGTTTTGAGTGTGCTGGGTAATAAATAGTTATATAGAACGTCATGGTCTAGGACATTCGGTAAGTAGTTTTTTGACAATATAACTTGGCTGTAACATTTTAGACGACCACAGCTTCTGAAATTGTGTTGTTAAAAAATTGTGTTATGTTAATATATTACACTTAACCCTTTGAACCCTGGTCATTCTACGTGTATCTGTACCGCTGACCTGGGCCAACCCGAAAGTCAAAAAACAAAATATAACCCCTAAACTTACTTGGATTTTGATTTCCCTTGCTTTACTTTTTCATTTTACAGTAGTCTGAATTGTTCCAATAACCAGCATTCACAAAATAATAATATTTATGTCGACCAACATATTCAACATTTACGTTGTAGTCTATGGCCGAAGCCACATTTGTTGAAAATTGTGATTCAATTTACGAAAATATGAGGAATTTTCAAATATTTTGAGTAAATAAGAGCAAAATGACCCATCAACCATGGGTTCAAAGCTTGATTGATGTCTTCCAATATAAATAAGACTATTGAAAATTTCAACTATCCATGCCTGATGACAGACACAAGTTTCTGACACGTGACCTAAAAGCCGGTAAACCGGCTCATCGGGTACATTCGGTACATGTACACATGAGCCGGTACATCGGCTCGTCGGGTTCAAAGGGTTAATAATCTATTGCAGATAACATTAATTTTTGAATTATAACTTTCTATTGTTGCAGCCTGTGTACTTCCATACATCGTTGGCTGATCCCAACATCGTTTTGGTCATAGAAGTCATTGGTATCCACACACCAAAGAAGGGCAAGATTCAGCAGCTAGCATGTGGCTGGGGACTTCTCAGGCTTTTTCAACAAGGTAAACAATAAAATATGTATTTTTTGTAATTCATACTGCCAACGTCTAAACAAGTCGAAAAAGATTTTAAGGGGCCTGTTAAGGCTTTTATTTTGACTTTCTTTTTTGGCTTATAAGTCTAAAAATATTAAGTTACAGTAAAGAAAAGTATACATTTTTGAAAGGAAATTTAACAAGGAATCTGCTTATGGTATTGGTTTGGTTCAAAAATGACCATATTTGGAGAAAATAGCAAAAAACAGTGATTTTTGCCTAAACATGAAACGGGAAAGGTAACTAAAAAAAATTGCTACTGCCATTTTATCACATATCGTTTTTTGGAAACTGCACCAAATTATCTAGGATCGCATTTTTTATTTTTTCAAATAAAGCCGAATTTTTCGAAATATAATGAAAAACATATTGAATGTACCGTTTCCGACATTTATCATGCATCAATTTTGATAGAAACTAATGATTATCTTTGATTTTAGGACCTTAAATTGAAAAATGAGAAACGCGATCCTAGATTTTGATATACTATACATAATGGTTGAAAAAGCTTTCTTTGTACTTTTCAGTTTTTTTAGTTACGTTTCCCGTAAAAGCGATGTTTTTTCATCAAAACTGAAATGGAGAAATCCCATGTTTAATGAATAAATCGCACATTTTGACCTAAAATCCACGAATTTTGAGGTCTAAACATTGGGCATCGGACATTAAAACTTATTATGTAATTGATATTATTGGTAAGTATTATGCTCAATTTTCAGATCCAATTTTAAGCCTCTTATTTTGTAAATATTGAAAGAAATCTAAAATACCAATGTTCAATTATTTGGTCTTTGTTTACAACATTAACAAGTTTATTGCGGGATTTTAACAAATGTGCTCAACCCGGGCACGCAGTACTTGTTGTCGCGCAAACAGGCACGCACATCAAAACACGCAACCTAAACGCAAAACAGAGGACGCGTATCTATGCCCATATTTTCCCGCCAACAGCCACATGCTTTTTTTACTGTAAAATGTCAAAAATAATCTTTTAATTTTACCTGTAAATAAGTTTAAAAGATTTGTTTTGTATTATTTTATTGTCTGTAATAAAAGATAACAAGCTGAAGTATCAGAAAATGCAGAAAAACTAAATTCTGCTTTAAAACAAGCTGCCGGGATTAACAGGCCCCTTAAGGCCTGAGAGTACATTAACTGCTTCCTGTGCTGTCTAGTGTTATATAGTTTTGTAGCTTTGTCTCTGCATGACATATATTTTTCGCAAAAACTTGTCACTTCCGGTTGTCATAGCGGCAAAGTTTCATGTCGCTGAGATAATTGATATTGACAAAATTTTGACGCAAGACAGCATTTTTCAAGTTGAAATGAATTCAACTTTCAAAGCGACAAAGCTGTAAAAGTGTGAAACGATGTAAGTGACAGCTACAAAGCTACAAAAAAAGCTAGAGAACTACAAAGCTACAATAAGTTTGAAAGCAGCATTAGTCATCAGAGATTGTGTAGTTCCATTTTGATAGTGGGTGCAGTCCAAAGGATTGGAAGTGAGTACTTGTAGAACAGACTGGAGTCAAATGTTTTTGCTTGCTAAACTGATTTTTGCTCTAAATAAGGCTTCCTGAACTGAATTTTTTGCAAACTTTTAAACTGAAAGTGTATTCAATTTAGGTAGTTTGAACAGATATTTTGGAATTTTTTCTAGTTAAAATCAAGGTCTTTTAGAACTGAAGAAAATTCTAAAAAATTTGGGTCATGTGGATGGAGTTGTTAAGAGAATGTGAAATGTGTTTTCCTGCTGCACATTTCTGTACCCATTTCCCGTACTCTGGCAACTAAATGGTAGTTCTACTGAGAATGCGGCTATCGAGGTGGTTAAGCGCTGTTCCTTGCTTACGCCCACAGAATGTAAGATGCGTGTCTGGTTGTAGTCAAGTAATAGTAGCACGAGGCTGAACGCAGAGCTGAGTCACTACGCACTCGCGCAGCGTCGGTCCAGTCACGGTGCTCGCATGGCGCAATCCCCTAACTTAGCAAAATTTTTAGGGCGTAAATAGACTAGTTTCCTATCTGGACTTTCATTAATCTATGCCATTTCCATTTTTCCTCCTGGTGTCATTTAAGCAGTATAGATCTGTTTGATTTTGAAGTGTACATATTTGGTAACCCACGCTTTTTAAAGGGTGGGGTTTGCAAAATCAAGAAAATAGCTAAAAGGGTGGGTTTCTTGATTCCATGGTTTTAAAGGGTGTTTTTGTAAAAAGGGTGGATTAGAATTATAAAGGTTGTGTTCTTCACTGAGACTTATTAAAGCTTTGATCAAATGTAAATTCCTCTCTATGGATTAACTATTTTGATCATGATGCACCCACAATTAAATTAATCAAAAGTGGTTCAAACACTCAGTATTAAATTTTTGCGATCTGTGCTGGAATACCAGAATTTTTTTCAGGGGGGTGGTGAGGAATACAAAGGGCAAGACATAACTTCCAAATTAGCTTAGTACACATATTGTGGTGCACGACAGTCAAATCTAAAAGGGTGGGTTTTGACTTTACAGTATAAAGGGTGTTTTCATATAAAGGGTGGGTTAAAATTAAAAAGGGTGGGTTAAAAATGGCACTGCCAACTATGGTGTACATAATAATTTTATGTTGTGGATGGAATGTGATTGATCTGTTTGTCTATGTTTGTTTAGGAAATGTAATACTCTTACAAATGCGTATCTTGTATTATTGTTGTGATTATTTTAGGTGATTTTAGCGACACCTCTCACACAACTCCAGCCCCACTGAAGAAAGTGTCTTTATACCATGGATCACCCAGAGCTCTACTTTACCTTGGTGATGATATTGAGGGTAAGCCAGTACAAAGAATTTATGGTTATCAATCAAATAAAAAGTTCCACATCACATTGAACATACATAGACACAAAATGTGCTGAGCAACATAAAATAGCCATCTTTATTTAAGTTTTGAACTTTAACAAATCATCCTACTATGCTATGTTTTATGGTGCTGTCCCGTAATTGCCCTCATTTTTTAGAAATTCTTCGCACAAGTGTAAACCGTTTCTGAAAAGCGAGGGTCTTTATGGTTCTTATGAAACAGTACTGGAAAACGTAGCATAGTAGCATGATTTAAGTCCAAAATTCTGAGATGTATTACATATTTTGTGTAAGTTCTTCTTGATTCAAAGAAATGAAACCTTATTTTTTGTATTGCCCTTAAAAAGGTGAACACCAGGAATTAACAAACAACTTTAGACATTCATGCAATACATCAAAGTAAATGTACAATGAATGCAGGGTGATGACTGCAATAAGCTTAAGCCTGGTAGAATACATTAGTATTCTGGAACAGGCATGTTCTGGAGGCCAATCATTGAGAAATGCTACATCATTGTTCTTTCAGGAAGTAGTGATATCTGTGCGATATCAGATTGCCAGTTGAGTTACACCATCCGCACACATCGTTACATGGAGAAGGTCATGCACCTTGTCCCAGAGAACTACCTCATAGATGGCAAGCAAGTGGTTCCTGGAGTGGCTGTTGTGGAACCCAAAGATGGTATTATAGAGTTTGTTTTTAAACCATTCTTCATTTTTGAACATTTTATTTTGTTAGCATTGATATTTGAGGAGGTTGGAGCCAGTTTAAGCTATAAAAGATTATTGCTTATTGTATAAATGCATCATACAAAATCCATTCTTATTAATAGTCTCAGATATGGCACATGACATTATAAGCAAGTACCGGCCAATATCTTTATGTCCCAGTATTGAGCAATTCTTTTGTTAGATTGCTGTTCTTTCAGATGGACATTATGCCCTTCAATATTTCTAGTTGTACCGTTAATTTGTTTCATTAAATAATATTTCAAAGAAGTGCATTGCATCATTTATACTAACAAAGTATGGTTTCATAAGTTCAAAAGAGACACCAGGAAGTAAAGAAGACGGCATGGTGGCAATTGTGTAATAGAAAACAGCCTTCCTATTTACATATATGTTGTGTTGTAGCATATCTGTAGCAGATGACCACTTATTTGCAGTTTTGAGCTGTGGCGATGAAGTATAACACATTTGCATATTGCTGCAATGGTTCATCGCAACAAAAGTCCAATTCAACTTTTTATGTTGTTGCGATCGACAAGACAAGATAATCTATATATTTACTTAGTGCTCAACACAATATTTTCAATGCACAAGGATGTTAAAATTGTGCACTTGGATATTTTTGATATCATGCTTATTATGCGACAATAACAACAGATGCTTTTAAAGAAGCTTAAAACATTGACTATATTTATTCTTCATATTTGTAGGTGGTGACAATTTGCGTAAACCTCGTCCATTGAAGAAGACACCGTGTGTTATTGATAAGCTGAAGATTAATCTTTTCCCATCACTAGAAAAGTTTGAAGAAGACCTGTGTCGTATGGTTAACAATGACAGATTAGCTAGGGTAAGTCAGGCCCTTAACACTTAAGTGTCCTAGGGGCCCTACAACAGGTTTTCGCACAAAAACGCAAAACAAAATACATCGCTGCTCCATGTAATTGTCAAACTAAACACAGCGGGTCCCTCAATGGCAAAAAAATTCAAATTGATCCAGTCATTTTTGAGCTTAATAGCATAAAGTGATTTTTCGAGGGTGCTATTCTTTGTTTTTGCCAATAAAATCAAAACAGAATAATTTTATTTTGGCAATGTAGTTGTACTTGCAATGTGCAAATTTGAGCAAACTTTCATGCAAAAATACCTTTGAGAACAGGGTTTTTGAAATTTTGGTGGGAAAATTTTTGACGCTGCATAAAAAATGTTTTTTGGGCCGCCATTTCGAAATGATTCATCAACAGTGTTTCTGCATTTTGGTCCTTTTTACATGCTTTATCACTGACCAGACTTTCAACGTACAATTCGCATCGGAAGGATGTTTTTTTAAGGGGGGGGGGGGGCCCAGGGACCCCCCCCCCCCCCCCCCCCCTTGGGCACCAACGGGTGAGAAATACCTTGGTCACTTACGTTTTAATACAATTTCCTCAGTCTTAAAAATGAATTATCTGCTAACTTTAGATGAGGTAAATTATTGGACTTATTCTGTACACTGTCAGTTATCATAGCATTTGGCAATACTGAAGGTGTTCATTCATTCAATCACATAAAGCAGTCTGTCATGGTGATAACTTGGATCATTCATAATGAATTTGCTAAAATTAGTCACGTCTTGATTCAAAAAAATTGGTCTATTGAATTGATTTCCGTTAAGATGATGTTTTAATTGTTGTTTTGTAAGTGTTAATTTTTTTTTATCTTGACCAACATTTGCTCAAAATTAGCAATACACTGTATCTCTTTTCCATTTTGGGAACCTCCTTTTTCTGCAAATTTTACAATGTCCACCATATTGGATTCCTAGACAAATATTTTGCCAGTAAGATGAGTGACTCAGGGGTGTGAGAGTTCCTCTTTTCAGCTGATTTCCTGATTTCAGCTGATTTTCAGCCCATTTTTGACCTTTTACCCCAACTTTACATGCTTTTCCTCGTTTTTGTCAACTGGCTGAATCAATTTTTGGTCATATCAATGTTTGCAATAGTTTTTCATGAAACAAAATCAGTTCGGCGGAACTCACAATTCTGATACGTATCTGAATTTAGATACCCCTTATCAAAATTCTGATACCCGTATCTGAATTGGGATTAAAAACAGCTGAAACGGGATATCAGCTGAAATGAATATTCAGCTTCGCCGCACACCATAGTTGTATGTACAAAAGTCAATAACATTATCATCATCTGTCATCTAATTCTGACAAAATTTTGGCCAAATTATTTTGCTTTCTGTGATCAGGACATGTGTCGAAGCTGTTCCGCTGGAATTGCACAGATGGAAATTACATTTTCACAGATACATTTATCGTATATGCAAGAAAGATTTCTCTACATGTACTTGCCAGCTTGCGCTATCGATTTGTTACCTGCACAAGGACAGGCGTATCAGAATTCGGATATCCCTCCATATCCTAATTCTGATACGTGTATCACAATTTGGATACAAAATGTATGTGGGTATCCAAATTCAGATATGTATCCGAATTACGAGTTCCGCCGAACTGAAATGCAATCAAACAAAATTATTTTTCTTCTTCCAGGATGGTGTGCAATCCGACACTGGCAATGTTGTTGTCTCAGAGCGCCGTCTCCATGTTGGTATTCACAACGGTTTTGGTTATGTGGATAGCCCGCATGTCATGATGATAGCATCTGATGATGAATTCAGCAGGGGCGGCAAGAGGGGAAGTATGAGAAAGTTGAAAGGTCGACCCTCATCAGCTGGATCAAGGTAGGTATTCACAATAGTTTTGGCTGTGTGGATAGCCCGCATGTCATGCCCACAAGCAAGTTGTATTATTACAAAATATGTGAGTAATTTGGGGAAACCCATGTCATTTCGCAACCTAGATGTTACTGATAATGATTTATCTGCACTATGTTATTTTAGCTAGAATAGACTCTAAAATAAGCATCGTAACATGTAGGTTTTCATGTGACAGGTTTCCCATCATTTTAAAACCTACAAGTTGCTAGGCGCTGAAGTAAAATTAGGCCACAACTTTGTGCAGCCGGATTTTCCAAGATGGCCACCGTAGGCTTGATAGTGCACCTCAAAGTTATTGTTAAATATTTATTACATGTTTTGAACTTATCTAGAGGTGCATAATCAACCCTACGGTGCTCATCTTGGAAAATCAAAGCTGTGGCTTGGTAGTGGCCGGCTGCACAAAGTTGTGGCCTAATTGTGCTCCAGTGCCTTATTTTTCATAGGTCACAACCAGGTTAAATAGACTGCAGGTTAAATCGTTACGTGAGTGCAAGAAAGTCGTATCTGCAATGGCTGCCTTATGTTATATTTATTAAACACCTTATCACTAGAATGTGTAAAATCACTCAAAATTTCTCTCCCATATGTCAGTGGCTCTTGAAATGATTCGCCAGGTGACACAGTCACTTGAAGAACCATTTCAAGACCCACTGATCCAAGATTGGACATCATACAGTGAGCAATTCAAATTTGTGACAAATGGCAGCTATTGCAGATACAACTTTCTTGCACTCACATGACGAAATAACATTGGGTTTGTGTTAAGGAGTTGTCACTGTAATTTCTGTACAACCTTCTTCGTTTCAGAGAGAGTCTGGCAACATCACTATTAGTCAAGAATAAGATCTCATTACCAAATATGGTGGATGACCCGTTGTACTCTGTAGTCTTTTTGTTGGAATATAATTTATCAATACCAGTATCAAAACAAGATAAACAGGTAAGAAAGATGGTTTCACAGTATTGGGTTGCGCTGATGGGTATAGATGCAGCAAGTTGCATCTTTGTGTTATTTTGAAATATAGTCCATCAGCACCATTATCTAAACAAGATTTACAGGTAAACGTTCAAGATGGTTTCTTGTATTGTTTTCCGCTAACGAGGATAGCTGCAACAAGCTACATCTTTGTGTTATTTTAAAATATAGTCTATCAGCACCATTATCTAAACCAGATTTACAGGTAAATGTTCAAGATGGTTTCATAGTATTGTTTTCCACTAATGAGGATAGCTG
>JXSR01S004459.1:106420-126110 GCA_000969725.1 Ophiothrix spiculata
AACGAGATTTGACAAGTACATGTTATGGATGTCATTTTGGCGGCCATCTTGGATTTCTCAAAATGCTCAATGGTGCGGATTTTGCATCATTCAGTTCTGGAATCTATGGGTCTCAGAGATTAAGAATCAGTCAAGAACAATTGTGCAGACTCCATTTTGCATTCAAGCCCCAAATCAAGGTTTTTCCCACAGACTAATAGTGATCTCTGTATATTTCTATTCCATGCCTTTGCTTTATGTTCATGTTTATGGGCATGTGTCGTAAGTTGGGGTTACCTTTTGGTAATACACAGGAAATGGGCAAAACCAGGAGTTTCCACTTTCAGCTTCTTAAACTTTAAAACTATTCAGGACAAGTATATATATTCATAAAGGGTGAAAAGTAAGGAATCATCTTATGTTAGTTTCAATATACAGGTTGCGTAGAAAATATACAGTAACATAAGAAATATTTGAAAAATGAATTTTTTCAGATGCCATTTTTGTAACTAAGAACATGCTTAATATTCTACATAGGTACATACATCACAACTACCATCCAGTATCTTCCGGATAAACCTCTTTTTAGGTTTTTATTAATCATCCGATCGCTTTTCCAGGGTGATTAAACTTTAAAAAATAATGACTCCCAGATGACCCCTTATAATACTTTTACCCTAAATTTGTCATGCTACATTGTCAACCCCTAAAGGGGTATCCTAATGCTCAAGTCTTATGAAAATTCGTGAAAGTATGTGGGAATAGTGACAAATTTTGCAACCACTTATACCTATCTTGATCATAGAGGTCTTTTGACCCCAAATGGCCCAGATCACCTTCAGTTCCATATATTTTTATGTCACATGTGTAACTTTACCTTGGTATTCTTGTGCCCAAGTATGTGGGAATTACGCCCAATTATGTGAATCACCGGCTCCGCATCCTGCGGCTCTGCATCCTGCACCGCTTTGATTAATTAACACATTAATTAATCCCAATTAAAAACCAAATTAGCTAAACACATACAGTTTTCATTTTATTAAAATATATTCATTTCACTCTCATATGACACCAAATTTACTAATGTATAACATAAAATAAGGGAATTACGGCATGAAAAACATACTGCAGTAAGGGAATTTGTTACTGCACCGCTGTATTAGGTTACCCAGTATATAACACATGACATTATTCTTATTTCTTGACAGCTCTCAGCAAGTTTCAGCCGAGTCCAAACCAGGAGCATAGCATTGAGATGGGCAGTGTATTCACCCAACTTCAAAGACCAAATCAGCGAAGTGACGGCACAGCTCCAAGGTGGACCCATACCAAATGCAGATAATGTATTCATGTTTAGAAACCCGGCTGATAGGGAAACATCGAAGTCAGCCGCTGGAAAGCTGCATTTTGTATTCAAAATTAAGGTATTGAGAGATTTATAAATAATTTTGACATAAAAATAAATAATAAATAAATGCAGGTGATTTATAGTGCACTACGCGGCTCCCCTGACTTGTAATTCCATGCGGCCTCAGCACACTTTACAGAGCAGTTTAAACTAATCATTGGGTTAAATCACTACTTACACTCCCTGGGGCCAAAGGGCTTACTGCGGCCTACATAAATTGGCGCAACCCTAGCTTAAGCAATTCACACTCTCATAGATCATACAGTTTTCGCACACTCAGCTCCAGCTAGACTTGAAGGCCAAACGATCAATAGAATCTAAAGAGCCCATGTTTGACCCCTTCGCTGCAACCAACTTCTATAGAGGTCACACAGAATTCACATCTGTATGCAGCACTTCTATTGAAGTCATTAAACTATTGCACTATAAATACCTGCAGCATGTGCTGTTATAATAATATGTAGGCCCATGTTTGCCATCATATGAAAGGTTAACTTTTGGTTAACAGATTTGCTAACTTTATTTTTGAATCAGTAATTTCCCAAAAGAGATATTGGTCAGAAGTCAAGTAATTTTCAGCCTTGCAAGTCAAAGCCAATAAAGTTCTTGGCTGACAAGGGTTTTGTGTACTTAGAGTCTACTGAATGGGTACTGTTTTTACCAGGTAGCATATATGGCATAATAAAGAGGGGACATTTAGCCTATAAAATGTGTTTTTATAGCTAACTAGGCTACAATACTTTGAGAAATTGTTCCTAAACTTGGACTTTTATGCAGAGATTACTTGAATTTAGAGCCGCACAGAGAGTCACATTTTGATTTAAGGTTGCCGCCTCCAACCGGTTAACCAGCCAGCGAGAACTATATAACACCTGATCAATCAAATCATATGACACCTGATCAATCAAATCAAATCTTCTAGGGGAAACATCAAAGTCAACTTTTTGGAGTTTAATATGAGTAGCAAGTTGTAAATTAACTAACATCCTGGTCGATCATATATTTTTAAATCATAATTATTTTAACGGTTAATTTCTTAAAAGTCAACTTTTTTGGAGTTTAATATGGGTATTGAGTGATTTTAGAAGAGTGTTAGTTTGAGGAACATGTTGTAAATTAATTGACATCCTGGTCAATCATATATTTTTTAATCATAATTATTTAACACTTAATTTCTTAAAAGCTTTTACAAAATGAAAAATACTTTCAATATTTCAAGCTGAAACCATCAAGATTGTTAATGCCAATTGTGGGGTGTAAATAGTCTTTCCTTACTTTTTCTGAAAAACTTTAAACAAAGATTTGACTTTTGAATTTTCACATTTGGCAATACACATGTGTACTATTTAAGCAATGTTTATGTTAGACAATTCTAAAGTATAAGTAATAGCAAAACATTTAACTGTTGATTTTCATGTTAAAACGATGCACATGTGCACTACTTTTTAGTAAAGGTTTTTGAATATCTGAAGGTGGTTATTTGTTATCAATCTGTTATTCCATCTTTATTTAATCGCCATAGAAAGAGGGTTATACATCAAGACCAATGTCACCAGTGTCACAGATGTCATCCACAGAAACCCACCAGAAACCCATGCAAATGGTGAGTAACTCTGCCTTCTAGGAATAAGAATGCTGTGTTTTGAATATGTGTATAGTTTGAAGCAAATCTTGATAAGGGAAGCAAGTCAGCATATGAATCTACTATGGGTGTTTGCCGAACTTTGCCGACTTGATTGCGACTTTGGTACCAGACATCAGCTCTTTCACTCGCACGGAATATAGTACATTTTCAGTAATAAACCTAAATAGCGATCCCACTTGCTGCCTTCATCCGTTTTCGTTTGAAAAAAATTCTTATTTGATCTTTTTTTTCTTGGGGATGGGGAAGGATGATTACAGGAAGTTTAATTTTCTTCAGCTTTTGTTTTTTATCACCCTTTTAGCACAGTAAAAGCTTTATACATGTTCACGCAATTTTATTTAAGAATTTTTGACAGGCATGTAATGCTATGCATTAAGTATACACTGAAGAAGCTGCTTATTTGATCACTTGTTTTGCTAGCATTTATGCCTTCGTTAGCATTTTTCAGTTACACTGTGTGATTGTTGTAGTGCAGCCCACATTTTTTTGAATGCATGTGCTTTCATACTCCGTACTTCCAGGTTTTATAGATTAGATAAATTTAAATGATTTAAAATTGATGTTCGTAACTGAATAATGTAAATGTATTAGTATGTTAATCAATTTCAGCCACCATATAGGGTCGAAGGTCAAACGCCAAGAAGCCGTGTGGATTTTGCTCCCTCCCCCTCACAGTATATGTATTATCCAGGAGACACTTACAGATCCTATGTCTCAACCCCCGGAGGGATGGTAAATGTATCAACCCCTGGAGGCATCGTAAATGTCTCGACCCCGAGAGGAATGGAAAATGCCTTGTCCCCCAGAGCAATGGTAAATGATGCAGTGCATGCAGAGAATCATGATTTAGTCCACATACCATTTCCATACTCATATCATTTTTAGGCTATTTTCTGTAGTTAAATAGGCTTGTGCCATACACAAAGGAGTCTATTACGGTATATTCAAGAACTTTAAACTCCGATTGTGGTTAATATTATTACATGTGTTTCCGGCTACTATCTTGGATTTTGATCTCTAAATGTAAAATAAAAAGAGTACGTTTGATATATTTTATATCATTCGAAAACTGGAAATATGAAGAGTTCAAATATGTAGTAAAGTCAATTTTGAGATTGAGATATGACATAGATCCACAATTAAGGCCTTAAAAAATTGTTGACTTGCCCTTTACGACCAACCCAAAATTTGCAAAATTTAGGGCCGCTTTTTTTTTTTTTGTGAACTTTTGTCTAACTCAGCATTTGGTAAAAATATCATGATATTTAGGCTGAATTTACAACAATATTCACAGAATGTTATATTTGCATGGAACAAGTATATATCTTGAATAATTAAAGCACAAAACGATGAAAATATTTGTATAAACTATTTTGTTCATTTTTTTGGTGTCCATTTTCAAAAAGACCGACCATCAATTTCACCATTAAAGGGGAAGTCAAAAACCTTTTTCAAGGCCTAATTTAATGATATACTGTAAATGTAAGTGAATCAGTATTGAGACCCCAGTCATCTTCTGAATATCTCAACTGATGTTTACTAGAACATATAGACCCCTCTAATGTGAGGATCTATATAAGTTCATACATAGCATTTGTAGTTAGCTACAATATATCATGTAGAAATATAGCATTTATAGAGAATAGTAGATGTTTCACAACTCTTACGCCCTCATTGTTCATGTGTTTATGCCAACATCCACGAATGCATTGCGCATAGACCTTTACAGTTGTGGGTATATATTTACAAGGCAAATACGATGAACAATTAGGTCCTTTGAGTTGTGCAACATCGGCTATTGCTGCTAGTTCTGTATAATAGAATATAACTTTTTGTGAATTGCAACACAATTTCATATATAGAAAGTAGTTATACCATTTTGTTATGTGAGTGCAACAAAGTTGTGTCTGCAATGACTGCCATTTGTTGTATTCCATATGTCAGTGGCTCTTGAAATAGTTCTTCAGGTGATACCATTTCAAGAGTCGCTGACCAAAGACTGGACATTTTACAGTGTACAATTCAAATTTATGACAATTGGCAGCTATTGCAGATATGACTTTCTTGCACTCACATGACGATATATAGTATTGTAGAATTTTTGAGAAAACTCCTACATAATTTCTCATTATGCAGTTTGAATTTATAAAGGGGAATTGATACTCTTTTTGGCTATCTAATACCGGTAACGGAGGAAGGATACTCAAGTGTGTATACTATATGGGGACAGAATATCACTAGGCTAGCTAGGCCTTGGTACTTAAGTTTCCAAAATGTCCTTATAAAAGGGTCCTAATGTTCAAACATTCAGAAAAAATTGTAAATCAGCCATTTTTGAGGTAAAATAACTGCTAGGATATGTCCTTAGAAATGGGTAAAGGTTTTAGACTCTGAGCAGCACATCTCTGTCAATTCATATTTTGAGTACCCCCCAGATTACATTGGGATTGCTGCTATCTTGCTGATGGAGGTTGATACCTTAGGCCTTAAAAATGATTGTTTGTTTGGCGTAACATAAAAAATAATTAGGGAAGTTAGGTCTGATTTTATTTTATTTTTAATATTTATTTTTTTCTTTTGGGTTTGAAATCAACACTAAGTAACCACAGGGCACACAGATTAATGGGGCAACAGCATTACATGTTCATTGTTCATGTCTTTCATTTTTTATAACAATCTGGAAATGCAACCTAAAATTGACAAATATGTTGCTGCCATGCTTAATTTTACAGTTTTTATCATAAACATGTGAACAATAAAAATTTATAAAGTCTAGGGTCGGCACCAAAAATAGAGTCGGTCGGGCTACGCCAAACAAACAACCTTTTTTATTTAGGCCTTAGGGCTCCCTTGTAATGAAAATCTGTTTATTTAGTTTAGCTCAAATTGCAATTCATACAGCTGGAAAAGGGGCTTATGGATGAAACAGAATGCGCATGCTCTTTGTGCGTCTAGTCATATATACGCTCTGGGAGATATCCAAAAATGTCAAGGATTACAAAACACAGCCCTAAGTGCTTCAATGAGATGGCCACAAGTATTGATTCCCCTTTTTAAAATTCCCCGGAGGTCACTCAAGTATGATGCTGCAGGCATAGCGTGACCAAGAAAAAGGTGAATTAGGGTTTTTTTTTAGGACAGGAGGGTGTATCAGGTGACACCATTTAGGGTATCAAAAAAGCTCAAAAGCAGCCATTTTCATGAAATAGGGTACTTTTTCAAACCCTAGTGTGAAAACGGTATCGGTAAAATCTCGGGAATAGGGGAAAAAGGGTATATTTTGGATTCAGAACAATCACCATTTAGGGGGTGTTTTGAAATACTGTGGTCACGCTTGAGTGCCCCCCAGGTAAAATTCCTTGTCTGATATACATGTTTGTTTGCCTTACAAACCCAAACAACGTCAATCTAGATAGCTAGGTAATATTTGACTGAATGTATCACTGATTGCTTCTATCTTTCTTTACCTTTCTTTGCATGCTGACTTGATCATCTCAGGCTGATCTAGAGGTATTTGCTATATACTATTAATTTCTTATATTATCCATATATTAACTGATCATAAGAAACTACTGCCCGAAGTGATCTTGAGACTATGTATATACGAGGGAAATAGTACTATAATCTCAAGATCACTGAGGGAAACTAGATTTTAAATTTGTCAGAATAAAACAACAGTCAATATTTGTTTTATATACCACTTTTGTTTTGAGTAAGTAAAAAACTGTTGACTGGTTCAAACCATGCATATTGGTTTTATATGAAAAACATTCCTGAGTAAAGAACTCAACAATTTTGTAGTTGGGCCCGGGTTAAAGATAGGGAGTGGCTGGATGATTGAAGATTTAAAATGTCAAACCAAGGCGATCTCATGGTTCTGAGAACCAATATTTTTAACATTTTTTAAAGATAATTAACAAACCTACTTTGATATATGACTCCTATTTATATTTTTATTTTTTTTCACTACATTTAATTTAAGTGCCTTAACGCTTAATTTTTCTAAAAATAATGTGTATATACTATACCACACACATACAAATAAAAATCCTTGAAATGATTAAAAATTAACCATGCGCTTAAGTTACTGTGGATGGAAATATTCACATTTATAGTAAAATGAATAGGACAAATAAATTGACCTTTCAATGTCTCTATTGGTCTTAAAAATGTTACTTATTTCCATTTTCATTATTTGCTCGATGCAGGATGGGAATTTTGATGTGAATGGTCGAGTGCCTTCCGTGCAGTCATTACACTCAGCATCTGGTACAGAAATATCAGCAGAACCAACAGGCAGACCGCCTATATACAAGGCAACACCCAGAAATCAACAGTAAGTTATGCCTATATACAATATTGATGTGAATGGTCGAGAGCCTTCAGTGCAGTCATTACACTCAGCTTCTGGTACAGAAATATCAGCGGAACCAACAGGCAGACCGCCTATATACAAGGCAACACCCAGAAATCAACAGTAAGTTATGCCTATATATGTGTACAGAAATATCAGCAGAACCAACAGGCAGGCTGCCTATATACAAGGCAACACCCAGAAATCAACAGTAAGTTATGCCTATATATATTTGTAAAACGGGCTTGTTTGAGATTTTGTGGTAGATACCAAGGCTTCCAAAAACATATTGGGCAGATATATTCGGTCAAACTTTGATGTTCAGTTCATTTTAAAAGTAATAGTGTAGGGAACTTAGCCAGTTTATTTTATTTAATACTTTCATTTCAATTAGAAGACATCTTCAGTAATGCAATGACTTGGCCAGTTCATTCCCACAGATTTGTTGATAAATCTCACCCAAAGGGTGCACAGTTCGTTCTTTAATGTGTTTTGTTATTGTTTGTGATCAATATTGTATCCGTTATTCATCCTGTTTGAGTCTTTGTCAGTGATATGCAATGCTGAGGATGTTTTCTGATGAAAGAACGATTAAAAAACACTTGATTAGCTATTTTTCAAGAAAAAAGGGGTTTTTTTGCCTAAAGTCAATCAATCTCCATCAACAATATTGATTATGCGGGCTCCATCATCTTACACTAGATAAGATTAATAATATAACCAATGTCTTTTGTTGTCTGTCCTTTCTCCGCCAGCCTCAGGCCTCCATCAGGACTGGCTTCATCACCTCAACCACATGTACCACCGATCCAAGTGCCTCAATCACCCCAAATACCGTACCAGTCACCGCAGCATTACCCACCGCAAGACTCCTACTATATGAGCAGTCACCAAGGTCCCATGATGCATAGCAGTAATCAATATGGGGGTGCTCAGACTTATCAGGGGACGGTACCCAGGCAACAGTATCTGGTTGAAATCAAACATTTGGAGGTAAGTACTTTGCACTTTGGCATTACCCACAATATGAATAATCACCAGGGTCCCATGATGCATAGCAGTAATCAATATGGGGGTGCTCAGACTTATCAAGGGACGGTACCCAGGCAACAGTATCCAGTTGAAATCAAACATTTAGAGGTAAGTACTTTGCACTTTGGCATTACCCACAATATGAATAATCACCAGGGTCCCATGATGCGTAGCAGTAATCGATACGGGGGTGATCAGACTTATCAGGGGATGGTACCTAGGCAACACAGTATCTGGTTGAAATCAAACATTAAGAGGTTATAGTATTTAGCAGAATTACCCACCACAAAACTTGTAATATACGTCAATATGGGGGTGCTCAGACTCAACAGGGGATGCTACCTAGATAGCAGTATCGGGTAAAAATCAAACATTTGAAGGTTAATATCATTTATGGGTTGAGAATAAAGCTACAATTGTGATTCTAGAATTGCACACTTTAGGTTGACAAAATGGCTAATAGTATACTTGTGTGACTATAGCAAGACTTGCTGCATTTTGTTTAAAATATCATTCTATTTTGCTTGGTATGTTAGTAAATCTTAAATTGACAAATGTTGCAGTTTATAAAACTTCAAATCCATCACATCTTGAGTAAAATTATAAATATTAGTTGCCTTTGAGTATGAGTGTATATACAAATTTAACAATTGTTAGAGATGAAGTATTACCCTAAGGCTGTAGGCCAAATGATAATGGTCTTATAGCCATTGTTTAATAGATAGATTGCCTTCTTCACCAATAAAACCATCACTTGCTTTATTTTACGTCACCTTAACTCGGGGATGTTGAAGAAAATACCTACAGCTAGAACATGAAAAGTAGTTTGTAACTGGCCAGTGAAAAGGCACAATTAGTCCATTTATACAAACTATTGAGTAGCTATAGAGTTTTTTGTATTTATTATAAAGTATACAAATGCTAAATGCAGTAGTAAAAAATATAATATAATGAGGTTAAATTTAAATTTTTTCATTGATGATGTTGTTGCAAATTTTACCAAATCATATATATTTGCTATTTCATGAATATTGGCAGTCAATATTTGTCGTTATATCATAATTAAATGATTTGAGGCATAGTTTGTATTACAGTGATTTGATCTGTGCAATAGTTTGTACTTTTGCACGGCATGAAACAAACCTGTGTGATATCATGATATAAAACAAATACTGAATGCATGTGCATGTGCAATAATATACAAAATATATCATTCGGTCAATTTTGGACTGATCCATTTCACTCGGCTATGCCGCGTGAAATAGAAAAGTCAAAATTTGACCTCATGATATACTTTGTACTATTGCACTCTCAGGCATTCAATACTTGTATAATATTGTATTGTAATTTAACATTAAAAGTTTTAGCTTCGATTCCCATGGTTCCCACGAATACTATAGATTTGAATCAGTGAAAGAAATAAATGTAACAAAAACAAACAAAACATCTCATCAACTGTTTAATA
Organism: Ophiothrix spiculata; assembly: GCA_000969725.1. Taxonomy (NCBI): domain Eukaryota; kingdom Metazoa; phylum Echinodermata; class Ophiuroidea; order Amphilepidida; family Ophiotrichidae; genus Ophiothrix; species Ophiothrix spiculata. The sequence continues at coordinate 116,304 of JXSR01S004459.1, forward strand.
ATAAAAGACTATTTTCTAACAAATGTATTTTTGGAACCATCAGGCAGTGTTTCTTTTTCAAATTTAATGATCCATTTCACTGGGCTACGCCTCGTGAAATAGAAAAGTCCAAATTTGACCTCATGATATATTTTGTATTATATATAACTCATCCATAGATTCTAGTAATTTGATTGGTAATATTGTAACACGTGACCAAATTGCATTTTTACTATCGCTATCATCCGTTTGATAATCTTTACTATCACTTTCATTCGTTTGATAGTGTATCATCTCTTATCGTACTTGATTGAAATTACAGTGTAGTAAGGGACCTATTGCTTTCTGCTACATGGGTAATGGGTAAGAACAATAGTTTAAAAGTGTTATCAAATGACTAGAATCTATAGATGAGTTATATAAAACAAATATTAACTGCGTGTATAATTTGTGTGATGGTAAAAATATACCATCGCTCATTGAAAGATTGATTGTTCCATTAAACTCGCCTAATGGAACAATCAATCTTTCAATTCAGAATGGTATATTTTTACCATCACACTCATAAGCAGTTAAAATTTGTATACTTTTGCACTCTCAGGCATTCAATATTTGTATACTATTGCACTCTTAGGCATTCAATATTTGTAAATGTTACTGGGATTCTGTTCATATAATGATATAGTTTAATGTAAATAATTTGTTGCATAGCTTAATCAATGCATGCGTGATATGGTATATATCCGTTTCTTTTCAGGAGCAAGATGTAGACCGTCATGGCAGTGACCAGCTTCAAGAAATCCCACATGCACCTGTGCATGCGCCTATTATGCCACTTGGACCTTATCACAGAAGGTAAATAATGTAGCAATCTGCCAAAAAAAACCCACTCCTTTATTGATTCATGTTTATGACATGCTCTCAGGCATGTGCCTTACAAATACATAGGAACAAGATGTACCAGAAATATTAATTTTAAAGGTTTCTAAAACAAAGTTATCTATACTCTATAAACCCTGAAGTAAGCAACAAGCAATCAGACTCTGTTACTCGATCCATAGCATATCCCTTGTATTCTACACACAACCATTTGAAGAGCATTGTTCCAATAGCAACAAAACAGTTTCAATTACCCCGTCGATATTGATCTAATTATAATGACTGTTAGCCATGTGATTGGTTACACCTCTGCCGCGCCCCTATTATGATGTCATCATTACCGTACTCTAAATGTGCAATGCAAACCCATAGAAAAAACAATGATACATTTATTTTTACAAGATTAGGAAAACTTTCAGTCAATGCTTTATAAACTTAGTCAAATAATCATTTTGAGACGATGAAAAATATTATAAGCAGAAAAAATGTAAATTAACGTGATCGAATATGCTGAAAATAATGATTTTTAGAGGCGTTTGACTGGCGTTTTACACCATGCCCAAAATACCACAGATGTCTAGTAAAAAATGTACGACAATCCACTTTAATTTGCCTTTTCTAGTCTTTTAATTCGGGATTTGATCTGCTTATAAGTTAGGTAATAGTCTGTAGATAACATTAATAAACCAGCTAAATAGGTTGAAAACAATGGTTTTTCTAAATCAAGCTGTAAAAGTCCTGTATACAACATAATTGTTGGTCATTTTTTTATGGGTTCTACTGTTGAGTGTTCAAGTATACATGTTGAGTACATGTGCTCTGATGTGTTGGTGCTATATAATTGGCGTGACCTCGCCTATCTATAAACTGTTGAATAAGATCAATAGATATATTGGGATTTCAAATCGTCGTGTACAACACTGTGAACTGGTGGTTTTGTATTGTATAAGAGATGAGTAATGATCGACTAGGATTGATGAAGACTAAATCACTGAGTATCAATATTTTCTTTTATGAATTTTTCACAATTTTGGTATTATTTTTGGCGAATTTTGTTTCTAACACATGGACAAACATTGATCATAAGTTCATTTGAATATTCAGTTTGATTTGGTACGTTGTTTTGATTTGAGAAATACGGACTAATTTACTTCCCCGTATGGTCATATTGCATTACAGTGTGTCTCAATAAAAATTGTGCAAGTTTAAAAGCGCCCTCTGTGGCAAAACCAAAATAATAGTTTGAATTAATGGTACATCATTGCAAAGGAAAAACTCCAAGCTTTTAAATGCCGTTTATTCTGTTCAATATGCTTATTTCCTCTCGAGATATGCATAATTATATGCAGAAGTGAAAAATCACAATTGTGCCACTTTTACTAGGAAAGAAAGCTGTGCATGAAAATGAAGGAGAGCAATGTGTCTGTCCATGAATTTGAAAATTAACAACTGTAAAATAGGTTTGTTTTGTAACATTAGATATTTTAAAGTCTCCTCTTTGTATTTTCTGGACCTCTTGGGAGACCAGTACTTATGTATTGAAAGAGTTTTTATCCAGAATAAAGAAAGATTAAACTAAACTTAATAAAATAAGTGTGATCAGTTAAGGCAGTATATTTTAATGACGTCATAAAATATGGCGATTTAGCAATTCTGCAAAATTACGAATTTCAGCAAATATTTAAGATTTTCGACATTTTAGGGGCAAATGTGCTACACATTTGATATAATTAGTGTTATTTTAAAACCATGTTTGTCCTTTGTTTAAATGAAACATAACAAATGCAAATATTAGTAGTGTTAGGTTGGTTAAGTCTTAATTTGTAACGAAAAACATCATTTTACATATTGATGGTGTAAAACAACATGAGATAGTGGAAATTGGTATTTTGCAGAATTATTTATCATCATGATTGATGACATTACAACTACGTAACACACCATCAGAATTTACACATTTTGGTATGTGTAATAAGTGGAGGAAACAAGAGGCTGCTCCATGATAAAACTTCATGTTTTCTTGATTAAATGGTCAGCCCTCTTCCGTAAAAAGTGGCACAATTGTGATTTTTCACTTTTGCATTTAATTACACATATCTTGGCAACAAAATAAGCAAATTAAACAGAATAAACAGAATTTGAAAGCTTGGAGTTTTTCCTTTACAGTGATGTACCATTATTTCAAACTATTACTTTGGTTTTGCCACAGAGGGCGCTTTTCAACTTGCACAATTTTTATTGAGACGCACTGTATGTACGTTAATCAGCTGCTTGTTGCATACTTCATGATTTACAGAGTAGTTTGATTCCCATTTGTTTGCATTATGCTACTTGATTACGACTATGCAAATTGGCTATAATATGTTTCAATAATTGTTTAATTTTAATTCTATTAAGTTCTCTTTTTGCAAATATGTATCTTTTGAATGTTTAAAAAATGATGTAAAATACAGATATTTTCTGTATTGCATGAACAGAATGGGATTTAACAAACAGTTCTGTAAAAATGTTGATTTTCCGGCAAACTCAGAAGAATTTTCCTTGAGTTTGGCAGCATTTTCCTTTTAACTTGGCACATTTCTCTCATGTATTTTTGTTTTTTCACTCTGAATCAAAAAAGATTCCTGAATTGCTCATGTTTTACAGACCTGCTTAACTAATACACACACTCCTGGTCAAAAGTGTTGCTCACAACGTAGTAATTAGTAGAGCACGCTTACATACGGGCCAAGTATCTTAAAAAAATCATGTTTTAATAGGTCCCTAATGTATCCAATATAAATAATCTATGTTTCCTTTGATATTCGATCTTCCATAACCATAAAAATGGCAGATTTCCTGGACCATATACAAATATACCACACACACTTTTTGCTATGTACCTATGTAGTTTATTAGTTCAGTGCTCGTTATCACCGTGTAACCGTATACGTTTTCCAACAAATGTGTAGTTATGTACTATTACTCCATTTTTGAATGTGCGGAAGAAAGTATACAGTATGTTTAGCACGCCATATTGTCAAATGCGGTAAATGCAATTCATGTGGAGTTCTTTAGATATTTATATATGTATGATATAAATCCGAAAAAATATGACAGAAATGATGAATGGTTCTCGAGGTATGACTGGTTAAAGGTTTTGTGCGCAAACACTTTTGACCGGGAGTGTAATGTCTGTTTGATTTTTTGATTTTTTTATCATTTGCAGTGGTCCTGGCTTAAGTAGAGCAGCCTATGCACGTCTCTACCAGGCAGGGTTTCCAGAAATCAAGGACAGGAATGGTGACCTACCAGAGGTCATTGACCCAGGTGATCGGGTGACCTTTAACCCTCAGAGAGAAAATGCCGATCCATTACAGTGCAATGAAATAGTCATCCAGTTTTTAGCTTTTTCCAGGTAAGTTGCTTTTACAAAGTAAAAGGAGAGGCTATATTTGTTGTTTGTTTCAAGATTTTTTTTTTTAACATGTTTTTGTAATATTAGGAATATTTACATTAGACAGGTAAACTTGATAATATGTGATGACTAACCCCGAAAAGGGGGACTTTGCAGATGATATCAATTTTGAGTTTATCATTGCATCTGTTACAGCATTTTTTAAGCTTTAAAATGACACCTTATTTGTCGAAATTGATCAAGGAAAAATCTGCTGGAAATTCTTATTATTTTCTTTATTTTTTGCTACCTATTTTCACCAGTATCTTGAAGAGTGTTCTGTCGCCAAGTCCCCCTTTCCGGGGTGAGTAATCACATATGACTAAAATTCAAAACAGTAAAGTAAATCCTCTCCCAAAAAATGAAACACACCAGTGTTAATATTTGATGAAGATGACCTTTAGTTCAGTATTACTTGAAAAGACTGAAGCAAAGTTGGGAGGGGGTGCTCTTATATACCAGATCGTAAGCATACATAACTATCAAGATGAAAAGGTTCATTTCAAGGAACAAATAAGATTCTTAAGAAGAAATTTAGGGGCTAAAAGTACTTCTTATTTTTCAAGAAAGGGTAAGGTTTGTAAACATGTGTTTATTCTGGTAATAGGGAAAAATAAGTTTTAAATTACAGTGAAATGGTTGCTTTTGCTAAACTTAACTCACAATAGTATTTTTGATAAATCTGAATTTAATGCTAAAAGGTTTCTTTTACTCAAAATTTATAATCTTGTTTGTGGTAAATTTAAAAAATGTAACATCACACATACTCACTGTGTGGCTCTTGGGTGACCCACACAGGAACAAAGTAAGCCATCTTAACACAAGAGTGTGAAAAGGAATTTGATGCAAAGAAAAGCAAGAGAAACTGTAATGCAATAACAATGCCATTCAAGGTGAGTTTTGTTTAATTTGATTTATAGCTTTTCAAGCTTTCCACATCAAGTTGGTTTACTTTCTGTATGTAGCTTTTTTTTTGTTGATATTTTGTTCAACATGTAACATCTTAACCTTTACATCATAGGATTGCGTATATTCAAGTCTAATTTGTTGATTTATTCCCCATCCAGGGTGCTACAGTTCCAGCCGTCAGTCCCGGCCAACTCACCAAGGACAGTATTCTTTACATTCCAGTTTTACAGATACCCACCAGCTACTACACAAAGGTAGGAATGACAGACTTTGGGTTAGGTCTTCAAATTTTTGTTTTTTAAAGTTGGTCTGTTTACCAGTTGCTGCTTAAGGACGATCGCGGTAATAAGTTCCTACCTGTAGATTTTGTTTATTTTTTGTCAGTTAATAGATAAGAGTCTAAACTTTAAAATTCAGCAGTAAAAAATGGGGGTCACTGATCATCTAAGCGTGCTATGCATATATGATGACGTCATTTTCATTTTAATTGACGATAACTTGGAAACTTGAGCGTTAGGTTAATTAAGGAAATTAACTTTTTTTATCTGTTTGATGTAATAAAATCAAATTTCGACATTCCCAGCGATGAAAATTGTTTTTTAGATTTTACCCCATGTAAATTCATCCCTAGCTATCTTTGGAAAACAGTCGGTGACCCCATATTTTTTTCTTGATTTGACATCCACTTGACATTCACAAATGACCAGCAAAAAATTAAAAAGGTAAAAAAAGGTAGCAAATATTTGAAAAATCAGCATTTTGTGGTATAGGAAATCACACGTAAAAAGTTTTATCACTGAAGGCCCGTTGGCTCGGGAGCATTCGTAGCTACTCGTTAGTATTTCGCGCCATTTTCGGCGCTTACCGGGAAGACAGTGTATGCGTTGCGTTCTGTGTATTAGGCGCAAAACTTACGCTTAGATACCACACGCGCGTTTTGTCAAAATCTTTCTGCCTCTGACCAACAAGATTTTGTAACGCTGCCATCTGTTGGTGAAAATTAACACAGCGATCGTCTGTAAGGGTGGTCAGAGCCTTGTAGTCACTAAAAACTCTTTAACTATTTATTGCTTCAGGTTTGTGACTAAAGGCTGCAGTTTTGAGAATATCACCTAAATCATATTTTTACCCAGATTTTTTGAACAAGATTAAAAACATGTATTCTCCAAACATCGGGAACACTTTCTTATTGGGCAAACAATAATTAATTGGACAATGTAAACAAAAATCCAGAGTAGAGGGCCCCATTGTTTGTGAATGTAACCTCTACCCTGGATTTTTGTTTACTTTGTCCAGTAAATTTTTATTTTGCATATACTTGATTGAAATGTCTCAAATATAATGATTCAAGAGAAACAAAGTTCTTCATTCATGCTCACATTTTAATTCTTTGCACCTGATCTGATGCAAGTAATACAGTGTCTAACATTTCTTTTTATATAACACTCAAATAAATCCTTGTAATTTGATTGGTAGTTTATATATCACGTGTCATTAATTATTAACTCTATTTAATACATGACATCAAAACTGTGAATGTTAGTTATATTCACTGCTGAAAATAGTGTTATTCATCACTCATATATTGTATAGTTGACTTGAACGCTGATTTGTTATGCAGCGATGCGGCGCGTAATTTACAAACCGCGTGATAATAAAATGCGTTAAATCCGCATTGAATCGTGCTCTCACAAAACGGGCGCAAATAATCATTTCAAATTGCATACCTTTTATAAACCAAATAGTTATCTCTTTGTCTAAACAGCAAATTCATAAACCATTTAATTGAAACAAATTGGAAACTGCCTGAATCACTGATGGGCTGAATGAACTATTTGAACTAGTTTGTGATCATATTGAACGGAAAATTACTAAACTCAATCGTTTGAATTAAAATACCGTATGTGACAGATAGAAGTCTATAGCAGAAACGTAAGTTCGTCAATTACAATTTTGTTTGCAACTTGAGTTATTTTGTAATTGACAAATTACAAGGATATATTTGAATGTTATATAAAACAAATAATGAATGTTTTTATAATTGTAGAATAGAACAAATATTTTCATTCGGTGAAAGCAGAAATGTTCTATTTTCACTCGGCTTCGCCTTGTGAAAATAGAAATGTTCTATTTTCACCTCATGGAAATATTTGCACTATTACACTCATAAACATTCATTATTTGTATAATATATTACTTTCCAGATTATTACTTGGTGAAGTAGCAGCTCCATTATCAAATGATCCAGAAAGTCTACCGTGTGTTTTACATAGAATGGGAAACGAAGATAAGAAGAAAGATCTACCCCCTGGGTGGACGGTGAGTAAGATTTACAGCATTTGAGAAAGTTTACCCTTTTGTGTTTTTATTCTTATTCTTTTTCCAGCTTTGGGTTTTTAGATAAAGATTTTACTTGAGCATTGGTAATTTAGGATTGAGTACATACATGTATAGACCATATCGATAATTGACATAATCCCGCCGTTGATGGGGTAAATCCACAGAACCGGACTGGGAATCGGAACTCAGAACGAGGCCAAGTATGATAAACACACTACTTGCTCTCGCTCTGAGTTCCGTTCCCCGTACGATTCTGTGGATTTACCCAATCAACAGCGGGAGTAGATCAATTATCGATATGGTCTATAATCTTATTATCCAATATTATTGTTTGTGGATGAAATTTTCACACAGCAGTCTCCCACACAAGTGTACATTTCCAAGGTGGCGATGGTCCTTGTCTACGCTCACGACTATGAGTACGCGTTCACGGATTACTGCCAGAAATAATAGATCAACATGTTTTGTGCACAATGTCTACATCATATCTAATCTTTAATAAAGTTTTTCATCACTAAATGCATGGTTAATGCGTACAAGATTTGACCTTTAGTCAATAATATGGAGTTCGATTTGATTTGATTTGATACTCATAAAACATTTATACGTACAAACAGCAATATTAAAATACACATAAATACAATAATCATGATAATTGCACATAAATATAATTGAACTACAAATAGAATTATTAAAAACAAGAGTACCAATGATAGCCCCAAAAGCTTCATAAAAGCGTATTTCCATTGGGTTCCTTAGGAAATGAGGAAAAGTGAGGGCACAGTAAAACAAAAGATAAAAGGACGAAACATAATTCAAAGTGGTAGAAAAAAAAATAACAAAAACAAGAAGGAGACAGCCCCTGAAAAACAAACAGTGGACCAGCTCAAGAATCAATACAATTATGATGAGCTAAATGGTTTTGACTAATTGTTCAAAAGCTTGAAAATCATCAGTACCCTTAATGTCATTTGGCAAAGAATTCCAGTGATGAATAGCAGTATTATAAAAAGTAAAACATGCCTGACCTTTTGAATTAGGAACCACAAAGTTGTATGGGCTACCCTGCTACTGTATCTATGGACAGAGAGCACTGTTAAAAAGCAATTTCAAGTATAAAAGATATGACATCAATAAATTAAAATAAAATGGATCAGCCTTCGAGGCACCAGCTATTTGTTATTTGTGAGCAAGCCTGGGAGCAAGGAAATTTGGGTGCTGGAGTACAATTAGGCCACAACTTTGTGCGGCCTGCCGCAACCTTGCCACAGCCTTAATTTTCCAAGATGTCAACCTTAGGCTTAATTATGCACCTCGAGTCTTAATAATTCCAAAACATGCAATGATCATTTCACAATAATCTTGAGGTTAACAATCAAACCTACATCGCCATTATGGAAAATTAAGGCTGTGGCCAGGTTGCGGCCAGCCGCACAAAGTTGTGGCCTAATTGTGCTCCAACGCCTTATGCTACAATCATGCTACTCCCTATGAAAGCTTGACAATTGAAAACTTTTCGAGGGTGAACGTTGTGAACCCTTTCTAATATCTTTTTCTTTCTGAACAGACCAAATATAACGTGGACCCAAGCTATATGAAACCGGGTGAAGGCCGATTATTTGTGAAGCATTTGTACCAGCAAACATTACATCTAGACGTGTGGGATGGGGATTCATTACTGCTGATAGGATCTTGTAGTGTAGAACTCAAGGTGAGTATTATACAAATATTGACTGCTCATGAGGGGAAAAACTAAGAAGACTGACTGAAGGGTCTGAAATACTACGATAGTCTCAAGATCACTTAAGGGAAATAGATGTTATTATTGCCAGAATGAAAAAACAAGGCAATAATTTTTTTTTTCCTTTTTTTTTTTTTTTAACGGTTAATAGTAAAAATGATAAACTGGCTCAAATCCAACCAATTATAAAGTATTAGTGTCCATATTTTTTTTGTATTGGTTTTACAAAATAATTATGGGTGGACAACATGCATGGGAGCAGAAAATAATGCAAGAAACAATAAATTTTAAATTATAATTGCTTTATTGATTTCCTTTTGTTTCATTGTGTCATTTTACAGCATTTATTAAGGGGTGGAAGATCTGCCGTACAGGTGACGCATGAGTTAGACATCATTACCACAGAATACTCAGATGAGTCCTCAGCTATGACAGGGGATTTAGTAAGTATTGGAGCCATTTGGCATGGTTGAGCTGGCAGATCTACCGTACAGGTGACGCATGAGTAAGACAAAATTACCAC